>JAHPZR010045509.1:40000-91255 GCA_019787425.1 Platygyra sinensis | reverse complement strand
TTTTAGATTGTATGGGGACTAGATCGCTACTAAACAAATCAGTATTTATACTGATATCCACAAGGTACACTAGTTTTCGGAAAAACAATTCCGGATACATAGAAAATTGGCATATAGGCACATATTATAACTACTCTCTGGTTTGCCCACGTAAACGTCCAGGTAGTTTTTTTGCATGCGTGACATTAACAAAGTCGTAATGGTGATTTTTACGTCGTGCGTGACATTATAGGAAGTTGTTACATATCCTTTCTGGTTCGTCCAGGTTGAAGTCCATGCAATACAGTTGCTGAGTACTTCGGGATATGTAACAAAATAGTAATAGTGATTTTTTTTTCGTCGTGCGTGACATTATAGGAACTTGTTACATATCCTTTCTGGTTCATCCAGGTTGAAGTCCATGCAATACAGTTGCTGAATACTTCGGGATATGTAACAAAATCGTGATAGTGATTTTTTTTCGTCGTGCGTGACATTATAGGAACTTGTTACATATCCTTTCTGGTTCATCCAGGTTGAAGTCCATGCAATACAGTTGCTGAGTATTTCGGGATATGTAACAATGATAGTGATTTTCTTCGTCGTGCGTGACATTATAGGAATTTGTTACATATCCTTTCTGGTTCATCCAGGTTGAAGTCCATGCAATACAGTTGCTGGGTATTTCGGGATATGTAACAATGATGGTGATTTTTTTCGTCGTGTGTGACATTATAGGAACTTGTTACATATCCTTTCTGGTTCATCCAGGTTGAAGTCCATGCAATACAGTTGCTGAGTACTTCGGGATATGTAACAAAATCGTGATAGTGATTTTTTTTCGTCGTGCGTGACATTATAGAAACTTGTTACATATCCTTTCTGGTTCGTCCAGGTTGAAGTCCATGCAATACAGTTGCTGAGTATTACGGGATATGTAACAATGATAGTGATTTTCTTCGTCGTGCGTGACATTATAGGAATTTGTTACATATCCTTTCTGGTTCATCCAGGTTGAAGTCCATGCAATACAGTTGCTGAGTACTTCGGGATATTTAACAAAATCGTGATAGTGATTTTTTTTTCGTCGTGCGTGACATTATAGAAACTTGTTACATATCCTTTCTGGTTCATCCAGGGTGAAGTCCATGCAATACAGTTGCTGAGTATTTCAGGATATGTAACAATGATGGTGATTTTTTTCGTCGTGTGTGACATTATAGGAACTTGTTACATATCCTTTCTGGTTCATCCAGGTTGAAGTCCATGCAATACAGTTGCTGAATACTTCGGGATATGTAACAAAACTCGTGATAGTGATTTTCTTTCGTCGTGCGTGACATTATAGGAACTTGTTACATATCTTTTCTGGTTCATCCAGGTTGAAGTCCATGCAATACAGTTGCTGAGTATTTCGGGATATGTAACAATGATAGTGATTTTCTTCGTCGTGCGTAGCCTGAATTTCAGCCGTCTCCTCCTCTCGCTAAGTCTCGGGAGAGAGACGTCTGAAGGCACTGGGCGATAATGCTGTCCGGTGACGTCACTACCCGAAAACCTGGTAGTGGTTCTGATTGGTTGCCGTGTTAATTCATTTGCCCAACGCGAATAATTTGCATAATTTTATTGCCAAACTTCGTGCGTTCGCAGAAGAAAATCGCAAGCTAACGACACAAGAGTTAAAGCCGTTTCTGGTGTATGCTCGACATTTGGGGTTCAAAACCTCAATCCGCAACAGGAAAAGGCAGTTGCAGAATTTCTTAGAGGAAGCGATGTATTCGTAAACTTGCCTAGGGAATATGGGAACATAGTCATCATATGGCTCCACTCGTCAATAGCGATTGAACTTTCAAAGCAGCACAGCCATTTTCCAAACGAAAGTATAGTCGTATGCAAAATTTACCTGAAAAAAAGTCTGAAAACTTGTAGCAGTTCACTCGTAAAAATTGTCATTTTACTTTTGATATGTACGGCTAGCAGACTAAATACAATGGCATTAAACACTCCTTGAAATCCATAAATGAAGACGTTTGTTGGGTTTTTCAACGGCCATTCTCATGCATGAATGACCCCGGGAGCGAGCAAATCTGCACGCGAGCAAACAAATTATTCTGCACGTATTTTCTTGGGGCTACGGGCTGAACATATACTGAAACCTATAAAACTGATACCCTATTACCACAAAATTATTTCATTAGAAGTTTTTTTCAGTCGGTAGCCCCAGGAATACGTACAGAAATAATTTAGTTCGCCGCGTTGTAGATTTGCTTTCTCTCGGGGTCATTCATGCATGCGAATGGCCGTTGAGAAACCCAATCCGCCCGTCTTCAGTTACAAATTTCAAGGAATATTTAATTCCAGTGTATTTATAGTGAGCTAACCGAGCATACTGAAAGTAAAATGATAATTTTTACGAGTGGATCGACCGCTGCAAAGTTTAAGCCTTTCAATTTTTTTTTTAAATTTGCATACGGTCGATAAGGAGGCGGAGATGATTGACGTCACCAAAACTTAACGGTTTTCTCTAGACTTGTTTTTGCGCTGAAAGTCGCGTGTGAAATTTCATAAATTACCACATTTCACTCGTGACGTCACCGGACAGCATTATCGCCCAGTGCTTTCAGACG
Organism: Platygyra sinensis; assembly: GCA_019787425.1. Lineage (NCBI taxonomy): Eukaryota > Metazoa > Cnidaria > Anthozoa > Scleractinia > Merulinidae > Platygyra > Platygyra sinensis. Next base: position 88,649 of record JAHPZR010045509.1, on the reverse strand, counting down.
TCTCTCTCCCGAGACTTAGCGAGAGGAGGAGACGGCTGAAATTCAGGCTACGTCGTGCGTGACATTATAGGAATTTGTTACATATCCTTTCTGGTTCATCCAGGTTGAAGTCCATGCAATACAGTTGCTGAGTATTTCGGGATATGTAACAATGATGGTGATTTTTTTCGTCGTGTGTGACATTATAGGAACTTGTTACATATCCTTTCTGGTTCATCCAGGTTGAAGTCCATGCAATACAGTTGCTGAGTACTTCGGGATATGTAACAAAATCGTGATAGTGATTTTTTTTTCGTCGTGCGTGACATTATAGGAACTTGTTACATATCCTTTCTGGTTCATCCAGGTTGAAGTCCATGCAATACAGTTGCTGAGTATTTCGGGATATGTAACAATGATAGTGATTTTCTTCGTCGTGCGTGACATTATAGGAATTTGTTACATATCCTTTCTGGTTCATCCAGGTTGAAGTCCATGCAATACAGTTGCTGAGTACTTCGGGATATTTAACAAAATCGTGATAGTGATTTTTTTTTTTTCGTCGTGCGTGACATTATAGAAACTTGTTACATATCCTTTCTGGTTCATCCAGGGTGAAGTCCATGCAATACAGTTGCTGAGTATTTCAGGATATGTAACAATGATGGTGATTTTTTTCGTCGTGTGTGACATTATAGGAACTTGTTACATATCCTTTCTGGTTCATCCAGGTTGAAGTCCATGCAATACAGTTGCTGAGTACTTCGGGATATGTAAGAAAATCGTGATAGTGAATTTTTTTTTCGTCGTGCGTGACATTCTAGGAACTTGTTACATATCCTTTTTGGTTCATCCAGGTTGAAGTCCATGCAATACAGTTGCCGAGCACTTCGGTAATAATGTAACAAAGTCGTGATAGTGATTTTTCCGTTGTGCAGTTAGCCTTCGTACCTGGCGGGATTTAGCGCGTGAGTGCTTTTGTTTTGGTAGCGAAGCCGTGAACGCGAGTGTCGAAGCCGTGACCTGAGGATTGGTACTTTTTTTTCGTGTAGTTTTTGAATCGCTTCGCATTAGTTTACTTGTAAACAATAAGATTATGAGTTCGTGATTTCTATCGCGCAGAGAAATCGAGAGAGTAACCTCTTGAGAGGCTTTTGAAAACGTCTTTGTTATAATTTTTGAGAATTTCTGACTGCCCATAGCATTAAGTGAATTAATTTTTAAAGTGTGTTTACACATGATCTTCGAGTTCGACTGCCAGACAAAATAAATTATCTTTGGAATCGCCGGGTATTTACGAACAGACTTACATAGGGAGAATACCTCACTCTCCTTCGAACACATTGCTGTTCGGCCTGGCTTTGTCTGATTTGTGTGTTGGAGTAGCATCTGAGCCACTAGAAGTTGGATTTCAAGCTGTACTTTTGCATAATTCAGGCACAATTACCTTCTGTACACTTACGAAAGTACGGAATTTAATATCTGTATTTCTCAAATTCATTAATAATTCATAAGTTTGATAGTCAATAGAAAATGGCTAAATCCGTCACGTGCATGAGTTTTGATACCCAGTGAAAACCTAGATGAAAACCACGCGTATTTTGGATATCGTATCCAAACCACCTTATTTATCTGATTCCTTATTGGATATCAAGATTCACGCAACAAAACAAAAGAAATTAAGAATAAAAACAGAATTTAAAAAAATTAGCATCCTTGGGAACTTGCATTTTAATGAACTAATTTTAACAATAAAACTCATGAAATTGTAAATTAAAACTGTTTTAAATACACATAGCGTCCGATATTAAATACTTTTCTGTAAACAGTTTTCGGTGGATATCTCTTTACCTACGTTTTGCTCCAATTCAACGGCAAATTTTCTTTGCCAACAGTTCAGACTCAAGCATAATGATTTCCTTAATATGTAAGTCCGGCGATTTGAAACCTAATGTAAATCAGGTAATATCTGAACGAAACTCGCGAAGGAATGGATATTTTTCTTTACCCGAGTAATTCGCTATTCGTTAAAATAGTTTACGCGTAAACAGGTTTGAATTCGGCTTTCCCGTGAAAATCTGGGTCTATTACCCGAACGCCGACTAAATGCTTTGTATGTTTCCTACGCGTTTTTAATTAAACGGTGTTATTGTGTTACAGTAAATGCACTTTCACACTTTAGGATTATGACACATTCGTGCAAAACTTGGCACGTTTTGAGGAACACAAACGATCACCGCCAGGGATATGATTACACTGGAATGTTACAAGCCACTGGATATCCCGTGGAGATCGTAGACTAAAACTTCGAGATCTCCACGGGATCCCAGGTGTGTTTTTTGGTTGCTAAGAACGTCTGGCTCGTTATGTTTGAACAGAGCTTGCTTAAAAAAACATTGCATTGCACGGCTCTAAAGGTTTCCTTAAATTTATTTGTCTTCACCACAGAAATTAATGAAATCGAATATCTTCAAAATACTCTACCAATTCTCGAAGCTCATTAATTATTAATAAAGGGTCAGAGAAAATGAGTCTTGGATATTTTTAAGCTGTTACCCAAACATTTTCTGACACCCTTTATCAATAATTAACGATCTTCAAGGAAATGTAGAGAGCTCAACTTAAAATCCACCTAAGTTGCTTAGCAATTCGTTTTCATCTAGTTTTACGGACGAACAAACAATAATCTCTTCGAATTTTGAAAAAAAAGGGATGGCCTTAAGACCGCATCCAAATAAGATTCAAAACACTGAAGAAACTGGATCTGGAGTACGCGAAGTGCAAAGAGATTCGCAATGGAAAGAAAGCTCCGAAAAAGCACCGGAAACTCTGAGGTCGTTTGCGGAAGGCACAACCCTACACGGAGCTCGTTTTTTGTTTGTTGGGAGTGTTTTTAGGAAACTCATTTGGACATTGGCCCTTGCGTCATGTTTTACGTACTGCATCTATCAAGTTTCTACAACTGTCAGTGCTTTTGGACGTCGGCCATTTAACACCAAAGTAACGGCAAAGTCAGCGAGGAGGAACACGAAATTAAATTTTCCAGCAGTGACGCTTTGCAATTTAAACTTTCTGAACCAGCGTAGGTACAGAAACTACCTAAAAGACAATAATTTCAGCGACGAGTTGATCGCAAGCAAGCTTGCAGTGTACGCGAAAATGTTGGCAGGATCAAAAGATGTCTTCAATAATGATTCCCAGCACCGTCATGAGGAGTTATTTTGGCGTTTCAGCGGTGAGAGCGTGCAAACCTACCTCGACTCCTTCAGTCATCGCATCGAAGACATGCTCCTACCAAATTCACTTTTCAATTCTTGCTGGATTGATGGCGCTGTTTGTGGGCGCGAAAATTTTTTGTCGTTTACAAATTCGATATTTGGACAGTGCCACACGTTTAATTCTGGACGTGATAATCGTACCGTGATAAACGCCACTATGGCTGGTAACCTAAACGGATTGAAGCTGTTGTTAGATATCGAGAGGGAGAGTTACTTGGAGAATCCGCTTTACCCATTTGTTGGACTTACAGTACTGGTACACGATCAGGAGACCTTCCCGTACATGGAACAGTTTGGCTTCCTTGTTCAGCCAGGCGTTCGTACTCTCTGCTCCATTAAAAGGAAAAAGGTTTGAAGGCCTGTTTTGTTCGCAATACTTTACGACCTAAATTCTGGTAGATCTGTTAACTTTCTAGACATACGAAAGATGTTATCTCGTTTCGTGCAATTTCAAGCAGCATGAGTTATAAGCTATATATAACAGGCAGAGTTTACTCCAATGATAGATTTTATAACTTGAAATTAATCTCTTTTTTTTCGTAGATAAAAAACCTGGAGTCACCGTTTTCAACGGCATGCACTGACAACAGAAACCTGGAGATGTTTAAAGACACTGGTTACAAGTATTCTAAACCTGCTTGTTTGTTTCAGTGTCTAAGCAAGTTTGTTATCAAACAATGTGGTTGTCACCCTGCAGAATATAGAGGTTGGGAAAAGAAGATTTTGCAACAACAGCTACACATTGAGGTTTATCGTATTAGAGAGACGCTTTAAGGTATTTCGCGAATACATGAGTACACAAAGTCTCTCTATGTGTTAACCGCCGTTTTCCAATAACTACCAGGGAACTGAATTCTTGTTGTTGCTAAATAAAATGCTTACCAGTATAAAAGTTAAATCACCTCTTAGACATTTTTTTTTTAAAGTAGACCCCCCGGGCCCAGCTAAATAATATATCTATACTGACTTTAAAATACGCTTTCTTGGACCAATATTTTTTCCGAGTTATAATTTTTAATATACAGTAATTTCTGGAACTGAGTACGTTCTTTCCAAACGGAAGTGTAATTCTATATCCAGTCTGAAAAAACAACCCTAAAAATTTGGTAAAGTCTTTTGAAGCCAAACGCCAGCTCTCCCGACCTATCTTTTTTCTAGCTGAAAAAAAAAAACAAATTAAGTTACTGTCATGCTTACAAAAATATTTTGTTTTTTCAACCTTCACCTCTATATTCTGCAGGGTGACAACCACATTGTTTGATAACAAACTTGCTTAGACACTGAAACAAACAAGCAGGTTTAGAATACTTGTAACCAGTGTCTTTAAACATCTCCAGGTTTCTGTTGTCAGTGCATGCCGTTGAAAACGGTGACTCCAGGTTTTTTATCTACGAAAAAAAAGAGATTAATTTCAAGTTATAAAATCTATCATTGGAGTAAACTCTGCCTGTTATATATAGCTTATAACTCATGCTGCTTGAAATTGCACGAAACGAGATAACATCTTTCGTATGTCTAGAAAGTTAACAGATCTACCAGAATTTAGGTCGTAAAGTATTGCGAACAAAACAGGCCTTCAAACCTTTTTCCTTTTAATGGAGCAGAGAGTACGAACGCCTGGCTGAACAAGGAAGCCAAACTGTTCCATGTACGGGAAGGTCTCCTGATCGTGTACCAGTACTGTAAGTCCAACAAATGGGTAAAGCGGATTCTCCAAGTAACTCTCCCTCTCGATATCTAACAACAGCTTCAATCCGTTTAGGTTACCAGCCATAGTGGCGTTTATCACGGTACGATTATCACGTCCAGAATTAAACGTGTGGCACTGTCCAAATATCGAATTTGTAAACGACAAAAAATTTTCGCGCCCACAAACAGCGCCATCAATCCAGCAAGAATTGAAAAGTGAATTTGGTAGGAGCATGTCTTCGATGCGATGACTGAAGGAGTCGAGGTAGGTTTGCACGCTCTCACCGCTGAAACGCCAAAATAACTCCTCATGACGGTGCTGGGAATCATTATTGAAGACATCTTTTGATCCTGCCAACATTTTCGCGTACACTGCAAGCTTGCTTGCGATCAACTCGTCGCTGAAATTATTGTCTTTTAGGTAGTTTCTGTACCTACGCTGGTTCAGAAAGTTTAAATTGCAAAGCGTCACTGCTGGAAAATTTAATTTCGTGTTCCTCCTCGCTGACTTTGCCGTTACTTTGGTGTTAAATGGCCGACGTCCAAAAGCACTGACAGTTGTAGAAACTTGATAGATGCAGTACGTAAAACATGACGCAAGGGCCAATGTCCAAATGAGTTTCCTAAAAACACTCCCAACAAACAAAAAACGAGCTCCGTGTAGGGTTGTGCCTTCCGCAAACGACCTCAGAGTTTCCGGTGCTTTTTCGGAGCTTTCTTTCCATTGCGAATCTCTTTGCACTTCGCGTACTCCAGATCCAGTTTCTTCAGTGTTTTGAATCTTATTTGGATGCGGTCTTAAGGCCATCCCTTTTTTTTCAAAATTCGAAGAGATTATTGTTTGTTCGTCCGTAAAACTAGATGAAAACGAATTGCTAAGCAACTTAGGTGGATTTTAAGTTGAGCTCTCTACATTTCCTTGAAGATCGTTAATTATTGATAAAGGGTGTCAGAAAATGTTTGGGTAACAGCTTAAAAATATCCAAGACTCATTTTCTCTGACCCTTTATTAATAATTAATGAGCTTCGAGAATTGGTAGAGTATTTTGAAGATATTCGATTTCATTAATTTCTGTGGTGAAGACAAATAAATTTAAGGAAACCTTTAGAGCCGTGCAATGCAATGTTTTTTTAAGCAAGCTCTGTTCAAACATAACGAGCCAGACGTTCTTAGCAACCAAAAAACACACCTGGGATCCCGTGGAGATCTCGAAGTTTTAGTCTACGATCTCCACGGGATATCCAGTGGCTTGTAACATTCCAGTGTAATCATATCCCTGGCGGTGATCGTTTGTGTTCCTCAAAACGTGCCAAGTTTTGCACGAATGTGTCATAATCCTAAAGTGTGAAAGTGCATTTACTGTAACACAATAACACCGTTTAATTAAAACGCGTAGGAAACATACAAAGCATTTAGTCGGCGTTCGGGTAATAGACCCAGATTTTCACGGGAAAGCCGAATTCAAACCTGTTTACGCGTAAACTATTTTAACGAATAGCGAATTACTCGGGTAAAGAAAAATATCCATTCCTTCGCGAGTTTCGTTCAGATATTACCTGATTTACATTAGGTTTCAAATCGCCGGACTTACATATTAAGGAAATCATTATGCTTGAGTCTGAACTGTTGGCAAAGAAAATTTGCCGTTGAATTGGAGCAAAACGTAGGTAAAGAGATATCCACCGAAAACTGTTTACAGAAAAGTATTTAATATCGGACGCTATGTGTATTTAAAACAGTTTTAATTTACAATTTCATGAGTTTTATTGTTAAAATTAGTTCATTAAAATGCAAGTTCCCAAGGATGCTAATTTTTTTAAATTCTGTTTTTATTCTTAATTTCTTTTGTTTTGTTGCGTGAATCTTGATATCCAATAAGGAATCAGATAAATAAGGTGGTTTGGATACGATATCCAAAATACGCGTGGTTTTCATCTAGGTTTTCACTGGGTATCAAAACTCATGCACGTGACGGATTTAGCCATTTTCTATTGACTATCAAACTTATGAATTATTAATGAATTTGAGAAATACAGATATTAAATTCCGTACTTTCGTAAGTGTACAGAAGGTAATTGTGCCTGAATTATGCAAAAGTACAGCTTGAAATCCAACTTCTAGTGGCTCAGATGCTACTCCAACACACAAATCAGACAAAGCCAGGCCGAACAGCAATGTGTTCGAAGGAGAGTGAGGTATTCTCCCTATGTAAGTCTGTTCGTAAATACCCGGCGATTCCAAAGATAATTTATTTTGTCTGGCAGTCGAACTCGAAGATCATGTGTAAACACACTTTAAAAATTAATTCACTTAATGCTATGGGCAGTCAGAAATTCTCAAAAATTATAACAAAGACGTTTTCAAAAGCCTCTCAAGAGGTTACTCTCTCGATTTCTCTGCGCGATAGAAATCACGAACTCATAATCTTATTGTTTACAAGTAAACTAATGCGAAGCGATTCAAAAACTACACGAAAAAAAAAGTACCAATCCTCAGGTCACGGCTTCGACACTCGCGTTCACGGCTTCGCTACCAAAACAAAAGCACTCACGCGCTAAATCCCGCCAGGTACGAAGGCTAACTGCACAACGGAAAAATCACTATCACGACTTTGTTACATTATTACCGAAGTGCTCGGCAACTGTATTGCATGGACTTCAACCTGGATGAACCAAAAAGGATATGTAACAAGTTCCTAGAATGTCACGCACGACGAAAAAAAAATTCACTATCACGATTTTCTTACATATCCCGAAGTACTCAGCAACTGTATTGCATGGACTTCAACCTGGATGAACCAGAAAGGATATGTAACAAGTTCCTATAATGTCACACACGACGAAAAAAATCACCATCATTGTTACATATCCTGAAATACTCAGCAACTGTATTGCATGGACTTCACCCTGGATGAACCAGAAAGGATATGTAACAAGTTTCTATAATGTCACGCACGACGAAAAAAAAAAATCACTATCACGATTTTGTTAAATATCCCGAAGTACTCAGCAACTGTATTGCATGGACTTCAACCTGGATGAACCAGAAAGGATATGTAACAAATTCCTATAATGTCACGCACGACGAAGAAAATCACTATCATTGTTACATATCCCGAAATACTCAGCAACTGTATTGCATGGACTTCAACCTGGATGAACCAGAAAGGATATGTAACAAGTTCCTATAATGTCACGCACGACGAAAAAAAAATCACTATCACGATTTTGTTACATATCCCGAAGTACTCAGCAACTGTATTGCATGGACTTCAACCTGGATGAACCAGAAAGGATATGTAACAAGTTCCTATAATGTCACACACGACGAAAAAAATCACCATCATTGTTACATATCCCGAAATACTCAGCAACTGTATTGCATGGACTTCAACCTGGATGAACCAGAAAGGATATGTAACAAATTCCTATAATGTCACGCACGACGTAGCCTGAATTTCAGCCGTCTCCTCCTCTCGCTAAGTCTCGGGAGAGAGACGTCTGAAAGCACTGGGCGATAATGCTGTCCGGTGACGTCACGAGTGAAATGTGGTAATTTATGAAATTTCACACGCGACTTTCAGCGCAAAAACAAGTCTAGAGAAAACCGTTAAGTTTTGGTGACGTCAATCATCTCCGCCTCCTTATCGACCGTATGCAAATTTAAAAAAAAAATTGAAAGGCTTAAACTTTGCAGCGGTCGATCCACTCGTAAAAATTATCATTTTACTTTCAGTATGCTCGGTTAGCTCACTATAAATACACTGGAATTAAATATTCCTTGAAATTTGTAACTGAAGACGGGCGGATTGGGTTTCTCAACGGCCATTCGCATGCATGAATGACCCCGAGAGAAAGCAAATCTACAACGCGGCGAACTAAATTATTTCTGTACGTATTCCTGGGGCTACCGACTGAAAAAAACTTCTAATGAAATAATTTTGTGGTAATAGGGTATCAGTTTTATAGGTTTCAGTATATGTTCAGCCCGTAGCCCCAAGAAAATACGTGCAGAATAATTTGTTTGCTCGCGTGCAGATTTGCTCGCTCCCGGGGTCATTCATGCATGAGAATGGCCGTTGAAAAACCCAACAAACGTCTTCATTTATGGATTTCAAGGAGTGTTTAATGCCATTGTATTTAGTCTGCTAGCCGTACATATCAAAAGTAAAATGACAATTTTTACGAGTGAACTGCTACAAGTTTTCAGACTTTTTTTCAGGTAAATTTTGCATACGACTATACTTTCGTTTGGAAAATGGCTGTGCTGCTTTGAAAGTTCAATCGCTATTGACGAGTGGAGCCATATGATGACTATGTTCCCATATTCCCTAGGCAAGTTTACGAATACATCGCTTCCTCTAAGAAATTCTGCAACTGCCTTTTCCTGTTGCGGATTGAGGTTTTGAACCCCAAATGTCGAGCATACACCAGAAACGGCTTTAACTCTTGTGTCGTTAGCTTGCGATTTTCTTCTGCGAACGCACGAAGTTTGGCAATAAAATTATGCAAATTATTCGCGTTGGGCAAATGAATTAACACGGCAACCAATCAGAACCACTACCAGGTTTTCGGGTAGTGACGTCACCGGACAGCATTATCGCCCAGTGCCTTCAGACGTCTCTCTCCCGAGACTTAGCGGAGGAGGAGACGGCTGAAATTCAGGCTACGCACGACGAAGAAAAATCACTATCATTGTTACATATCCCGAAATACTCAGCAACTGTATTGCATGGACTTCAACCTGGATGAACCAGAAAGGATATGTAACAAGTTCCTATAATGTCACGCACGACGAAAGAAAATCACTATCACGTTTGTTACATATCCCGAAGTACTCAGCAACTGTATTGCATGGACTTCAACCTGGATGAACCAGACAGGATATGTAACAAGTTCCTATAATGTCACGCACGACGAAAAAAAATCACTATCACGATTTTGTTACATATCCCGAAGTACTCAGCAACTGTATTGCATGGACTTCAACCTGGATGAACCAGAAAGGATATGTAACAAGTTCCTATAATGTCACACACGACGAAAAAAATCACTATCATTGTTACATATCCCGAAATACTCAGCAACTGTATTGCATGGACTTCAACCTGGATGAACCAGAAAGGATATGTAACAAATTCCTATAATGTCACGCACGACGAAAAAAAAAATCACTATCACGATTTTGTTACATATCCCGAAGTACTCAGCAACTGTATTGCATGGACTTCAACCTGGATGAACCAGAAAGGATATGTAACAAGTTCCTATAATGTCACGCACGACGAAAAAAAAATCACTATCACGATTTTGTTACATATCCCGAAGTACTCAGCAACTGTATTGCATGGACTTCAACCTGGATGAACCAGAAAGGATATGTAACAAGTTCCTATAATGTCACAGCACGACGAAAAAAAAAATCACTTCACGATTTGTTACATATCCCGAAGTACTCAGCAACTGTATTGCATGGACTTCAACCTGGATGAACCAGAAAGGATATGTAACAAGTTCCTATAATGTCAAGCACGACGAAAAAAAATCACTATCATTGTTACATATCCCGAAATACTCAGCAACTGTATTGCATGGACTTCAACCTGGATGAACCAGAAAGGATATGTAACAAGTTCCTATAATGTCAAGCACGACGAAAAAAAAATCACTATCACGATTTTGTTACATATCCCGAAGTACTCAGCAACTGTATTGCATGGACTTCAACCTGGATGAACCAGAAAGGATATGTAACAAGTTCCTATAATTTCACACACGACGAAAAAAATCACTATCATTTGTTACATATCCCGAAGTACTCAGCAACTGTATTGCATGGACTTCAACCTGGATGAACCAGAAAGGATATGTAACAACTTCCTATAATGTCACGCACGACGGAAAAATCACCATCACGACTTTGTTAATGTCACGCATGCAAAAAAACTACCTGGACGTTTGCGTGGGCAAACCAGAGAGTAGTTATAATATGTGCCTATATGCCAGTTTTCTATGTATCCAGAATTGTTTTTCCGAAAACTAGTGTACCGTGTGGATATCAGTATAAATACTGATTTGTTTAGTAGCGATCTAGTCCCCATACAATCTAAAACCACGCCAGTGCGTGTAAGTTATGATATAAATAAAAGAATAATTTGATGACTTAGCTTGGTTCCATCGCCTTGCAGTTGAGTTTTGAAGGTATTGTCTTGATTAGATGCTCTACGAGGATGGTCACGGCCGGCGCTAGCTGAAGACACTTTCTGGTTCTATCTGTCGTTGTTGAATTCATGTGTAAGCCAATCGTGGTTGTCGGTTTCGTTTGGGTTTCAACAACTGTTTTATGGCTTGAGCGACAACAAATCCAAATGTAGAGGCAGGGGCAGCTTCTTTGTTGTTCTTCCCGCGAAAAGAAAGCCAGCGCACCTTCTTTAACTCCTCGACTGAGGAAAATTCGACTCAAAACTGGCTCAATCTCGCAAAAATGCGTCAGCAGAAACACCATATCTTCTAATTCGGAGGCAAATCTCGTTTTGTGCCCGTTTTCAATGACCGACGATGGGTTCATTCGAAGTCTGTATTATATGTAAGCAATATTCCCGCGTTGTGAAAATTTATTCTAAAAAATCAATTATGCGGCCAGATCATATCTGAAAATAACCAGGTTTCTTTAGTACACAATTACTCTCATTAAAAGCAATTATCGCAAACCACAATAGAACCGCAAAATTCTTGCGATGACAGAAACCTAACAGATAAATGACGTCACGCCATAGCAACCAGACCTGGCGAATTTTTAAGCTTCCGGTTAGCTCTGGCTCGTGATGATCATCAATAGATAAAAGTTTAAATATGATAAAAATAAAAAAAAATAGACATAAGCGTCCTTTCAGCTTCAACAATAAAACAAAATAATCAAGCAGTGAACTGAATTAAATATTGTAGAGGAAACAGGAAAATTAACTTCAAAAGTAATTAAAAATGTAATGTCGCTTTTGTAATAACATGAATGATGCACTTTGAATATTCCAGAGAGAAAATCATACATGGTCATGGCGAGCTTGAATATTCTGTTGGTAGGTTTGGGGAAACAATTTTTAAAATACATTTTCTGAAAAAGTTGTTATCTGATATTGATCCACAAAAGATGCCTGTCAAAATAAACTGTAAGACCAACTTGAGCATCAAAAACAACCATCCCCCAAGGGGCAAAAACAAAAGCATCAAAAAGAACGCATTTAGTTTGAACCGGTAACAGATGTCACAACAAGCTAACAGAACAGCCTAAATTTCAAAATACCTTTTTATGGAAAATGTTTTTTGAATGAATTTGCGACCAAATACCGTTAGCAGTGGTGAAATAAAAAGCCTAAATCGAAAGAGGAAGAAAGATGAAAAAAGATATTCATTAATATTTATGCTAAGCCCCCACCAAACGATCGCAACATTTCAACGCAACATATCGCATGTGGGCGAACATATTGGCGCGTTTGGCCACCCTGTTACGACATGTTGAGTGTTGTTGACTCAAATTTGGAAATGGCCAAATTTTTCATGCAACCTTTTTGGATGCTGCAACATATCGTGCACCCGGGCATGCGCACTAGTTCGGTTTCAATACCAAATGTTGCAAAGGGTGGCCAGACCACACAACATGTTGCGCCCAACAATGTAGTGATATTTTGCGATCTTTTGGCCGGAACTTGCAAATGTTGGGCCGACAATGTTGGGATATGTTGTGATTCAGTGTTTGGCCAGGGCTTTACGATGCAACAAATTAAAACATTTTAATGACAACAATGCAATGCAGATGTAGATATTTGAGAATAAGCAACTTTAAATGAGAATCTATAGTCTGAGCAGCATCAGAAAGCCACAATTCATGAAAATGTGTTGTCATTGCCGCAAGATTAGAATCTAAATGAAAGCCCCAAAAGGTTTTCTTGTTCAAAGAAAACAATTGTTATCCTTAAATTTCCATAAAAGGGATTAGCTGAAACACCTAAAAGAAGGAAGTTATTGAGATGATATTTATGTTTCCTGAAGTTTGATAGCGGCGATTTTGTTTCAAAGAGTGGTCTAATTTAGTAACAAATCGATTGATTTCAATTGTAAGGTGATTATCTAACTCTGCTGCATAAATTTTAACTCTCAATACATTTGTGTGAATGTTGAAGTGACTCAGGCTAGTACTGACCGAAAATATGCAGACTACGATCGGGCTTTCTTTCTGTCCACCAATCACACATTACTTATAATTTATTCACTAAGCACATTGAGAAAATGATAATAAAAGATATAAATGTACCCTGATTCCCTGCATTTACTCGAGTATTCGGCGACTGGGGCGCGTGCACATGTTCCGCAAAATGCTGGAATACCCTTTTAATTCTTTCCCGACAAAATGTATGGCAACAAAATTAGAGGGTAAAACTGCTGTCTCTTTACCTGATAGAAAATTGTTTTTCACCCAGCTAGGTGAATTCAGTGCTAAGTTTGAAAATTCCTTGATTTTGATTCTGGTAAATGCTCTTTCTCTGACAAACAGCTTACGCATTGTTCAAGAAATCATTATTCGTAAAAGAACACAAAGTAGTATGTAAACCGGTTAAATTTTATTTCATCTCACTGTAAAGAGGCGACTTTTTCTAATAAAAGCAGAAAGAAAAAGAAAAAATAATGGCCACCGAAAAAAGTTTAAGATGCCCAGCTTAAGGGCGTCTCTCTGTAAGCATCGATAAAACGTATTGAAAACGCAGAAAATTCTAATGTCACTATTCAAGGTATCTGAAGTGCAGATAGATATATATCTCTGATATCGCTCGACGTTGGTTGCTATTACGATGTAAGGGACTAGCAGACAAACTTCAAAAGCTGCAGAATAGGGCTGCTAGAATTCTCACCTTTTCTAACTATGATGTTCGCTCAGTGTTTTGTTGGATGAGCTTGGCTGAGAAAGGCTAGAATATGTAAGACTTAAACAGTTGGCTGTGACAATGTATAAAATCCATAATAATCTTTCCCCAGCGTATCTGAGGCGGATCTTTACCAACACCTCAAATGTACATTCACACAATCTCAGAAATTCTGAGATAAATTATTATGTCCCCAGACCCAGAACTGAGTCTGCAAAAGGGAGCCTACACTACAGAGGATCTGTTCTGTGGAACAAGATTCCCTCAGAGATTAGAAAACTGCATAGTTTAAATGTTTTTAAAGCTTTATTTCATGGGAAAGATTTTTCTAATACACCTTGACCCACTGTAACTCTTGTTATTCATAATGTAAGTTTTTGTATTTTTAGCATTATAGTCAATAGTTCCTTAGACTATTTTAGTGTAGTTTTAAACACGATTCCTAGGAAGACCATGTAAAATGATACGATTTCGTGTATAAATAAAGATTGAAAAAAAAACCATCTCGGTACTTCTGTAAAAACGATCGATATTTGAATACGAAATTCCTCAAGATAAAGATCGTGTCTGAACTGAGAGTGACACATAGCGCCGGAGCTGATGTTGCTTTTATAAGCAGTAACACACCGCACCATCCTTCTTTTCCCACCTCCAGTGTTAAAGTTGGCGGGCATCTACCATTATTATACCTAGGTTGAGAGAATCATTGTGAGAGTAAAAACCACAAAATTCCGATCTTTCGAGAGCCCAAGCCGATAGGGCCACTGCATCTCGCTGAACTCATTACTATACGCACAGAAGTCATTTTGCTTGAGTTCTTAAAGTTGTATCTTCGATGCTAACGTTATATCACTCCTATACTAACACTTCACACAGCAAGACCGCGCAAGCTGAACCAATTGTGATGAAGTTTTTTTTTCCTGTTAAACACAATCGCAATGAATTCTCTTCCAAACAGTAACGTCGCTTTATTAAAATTACTTCAAAACGCTAAGACGAAAATTAATCCGATAGGATCGGAAATGGAGTTATTTTAGTTTTTAGTGGACAAAACCCTGGTACCAGAATAATTTTACGTATTTTACAATCCTCTTTTTTAAATTTTTTAAAGCTAGAGATATAAATAGTTGCCTGAAATAACGGGAACCACGGGAACTGGAGAAAAAGTTTCAAAGTTCAGAAAAATTGTGCAGACACAGGTAAAATGTCATCATCAGTTTCATTTTACCAATACTCTTAATTGTTACATACGAACTTCAATTTCCTTGTCACATTTGGTGTTGTTTTTTCGAGAAGATATTTAAAACAGTCGTACCGAAGTTTGCAATTCGAAGTAAATAATCTTAGAACAAAGTTTTTGCCCATCTGTTACTCGAACTCCTGGTGGATTCGTTCTTAAAATTAAATAGTCTTATATTACACATATTTCTTGTAAACTCGGTTAAAAAGTGCTTCTGTTTACTGCAGAAAATGATTTCAGTTCGTTCGGTTGTCTAGATTAATTAACAGGACAATTTTCGATTCTTCGGCAGCGACCCCTATGGTTGCTTTTCAAATGTCAAGACTACTAGAACAGTGAATTTCGTACTCTGGCACATATTTTTAAACCTAAGCCGGGAGAGGCATTGTAAAAGCGAAGTGTCCTACACAAGAAACGCCCAAACCCCATCGATCGATCCCGCTACTGAGCCGTAAGGGCCACTGCATCTCGATGAACGAACATGAGGTCATTTCTTTAAATTTTGTAATTTTTTCTTGAAAAGTGTAATCTCCAACCCAACGTTAACAAGCCCTTATACTAATCCTTTACACAGCAACGCCGAAAGTAAAGTCTTTCAAAGCGAGCCCAAATCAGGATTATTGCGACAAAAACGAAAATGTTTCCATGATACAACTCATAAATGGACATAAGTATTTTAAACATCGGTGTGGTCAACATCTTTGAGTCGTCATGATAACATGATTGTATTTCTGTTGTCCACTTTCCTAAAGTCCTTTCAGAAAGAAGAATTAATCTGAAAACCCAAAGGAAACTATGAAAAGTCGTGAATAAATTGCTTGCATACGTTTACTTAATCTATAACTAGTTAGTAGTTGATAATTTTGGAAATGACTTATTGAAAGCCGCTTTTAAAAGCTCATTCCAGTACTACGTTCCCAGTGTGACTAGGCAAGTAAACAAAAATCAAATTACAGGATGGTTATACAGACTGCTTGAATATAAATTATAAAATGGAATATATTAATTAATTCTGATTGGCATTGGAAAATAATTGTTATATTGACTTGTACGCGGAAAATGTAATCGTAATTGATTTCTACAGCCTGTTGCACAAGAAAGCCATTTAATGAGAGTTTACCAAGTCCCGAATTGACACTCAGTCAGAGTTGTTGGTTATAATATGTACAATATTAGTCAGCAGTGCATTTTGAGTGAAGGGGATTTGGTTGTGGTGCTTCTTTAGTTAACATTCGAGTGTTGCATTATGAAAAAGCTGTATCGCAATTATGCAGAGAGTATGTCACATGTGATTTCGGCATTCATAATTTGTTTTAAGACAACCAGCTTGAGAATGCCAAGAATATTTTTTTCACAATTTTACTTTAGCGGGACACAGATATCAAGAGGGATCCACTGTAAATGACTAGACTGCCTAATAATAAAAACTTTATATATATAAATATATTTCAACAAGTTAAGCAAAGTTGAATAAATAAATAAATAAATTAATTAAAATCATGGTTATCCTTGCAATGTGATTGGCTCTCATCGGTGCGATTTATTCACGAATCGCACTATCTTTTGCTCTAAATCGCATCTTTTTCTCAGCCAATGAGAATGGGACAGTAAAACAAAACAACCAATCAGATTTTAAGGCTTTATTAAACTAACCAATCACATTGCAGGAAAATGAAAGTCAAAAAAGCCATTGTTTGGCAAATTTGGCTGTTAAAAAATGCGATTTCAAAATGGATCTAATAAAGTGCATGGCAATTGAACTTCGGGTCGTACAATTTTGGTCTGAAATCATACTTGTGATTTGATATCGAACTCGCGCTGCGCGCTCGTTCGATTTTGAAATCACGCGACCAGACCAATTTGTACCCCACTCAGTTCAATTACCACTGATTATAAATAAATAAATAAATAAATAAATAAATAAATAAATAAATAAACAAATAAAAGATATGAACAATATGATTGTACCTAGCTGGTAAATGGGACTAGAGACAAAAGTATCTCTGCAAATATTGCACTGTTAAGAGTTAAGAGGATGTTTTTATTTACAGTTATATAAGTTTTTCTCAATATGTAACTATGTCCAGGAGGATGGAGAAGGGGCCTAACCAAGGTGTACACGAGGAGGCTCTGCCCCACGGTCATTATCCTTTCCTTTTTGTATAGTTTTTTTTTTTTTCAGGAAAGGGTTACCCTTTCATATACATGCAGCTTCAGCCTTTAAGACACTTCCATTTATCCACAATAGACCCATTACTTCTCTTGTCGTGGATAAATTCACAGCACTGGATGTTTAAAATTCCTGCCTTTGTCATAAGAGCACCATGAGTCAACCACTGGAGTCCCCTAAGTTTGATGTAATACATGTTAAAAAAAGGGCATTGCAGATGTAATTTACACAATAAAAATAACGAGTGGTTTTCTTTCTTGGAAACGGAAATCAAAATATTATATTCCTATCATGGCAATGTTTGTGTTGATTTGACTAGCAATGCAGAAATATTCAAAATGGTTGTTGACAGATAGAATTAATATCTAGTTCAAGTTCTTACTCCAGTTGCTTTTAGAGCAAAAATAACATTATACGTGCATCACCAGTTACTATTCCTGATTGACATGGCTCGTGTTTGACATGATTGGACAGCAAATCTCTCTCGCAAAAAGTAGATCTACACAGTCCGTTGAATGTTAAACTGTCTATCTATCACTCAAATTTTGGGGGATATATACTCGATCGTGAATGCTGACTTGCTACTTTTCATGAAGAAATGCTCACTCTGGTCGAACTGCATAGAATACAGGAGAAATGCAACGTGAAGCAAAAAAAAATGAAAAGATTATGCAACTAATAAGTAAGCTTATTTTAAAATACAAAATAATTAAATCCTGGGTACGAGCACCGCCAGAATTTCAATGCGTAGAAAAAACATTACAATGCAGAAACAGGCTACCTTAGGCTTACTTTGGACTCTACACTGAGGAGAGAAAGCGAGTGGAACTGAACCATCAAATTCTCTAGCCAAGATAAAGCTGTAAGCCACGTTTGGTAAACACGATATCACTTCCTGACTTGTATCAATTCCTTGACCTAGCCGGCTGCGCTGTTGTGCCCGATACATTACCACAGCCATTAATACCTCTCTCAGTTTTCATCTACGTGTGAGCAAAAGTGTTAGGCAAATTAACACAAAAGCGAAACACAAGAACCAAAGTGACCGCTCTCAACTTTGGAGGTCTTCAGGAAACTCGTACCTAGGCTCTCCATGTTATCGACAAAAAGTTTACATCTGAGTGAGTGACACATTGGCATATTCTGCCCCCTAACAATAGTCGTTTCTACGCTTCGCGTATCCACGACTTTAAAAGTGCATCTACGTTCTCCTAAAATGACGTAATGAAAACATGATGGGTCGAGCTTTTGTAAATAACAGACTCTATATCGTTGATGCTACGTTTAAGAAAGGATCTCAGTAAATTAAATGAAAAGCCCAGCCCTGTGAATCCCACAAAATGGCATAGGCTTAAAACTTAATAATGTATAGCGCACGCGATTGAATTGACATACTTAATTGATTTTATATTTCTGGAAAAGTCATAAATTATTAAATCTTATTGTCATAACAGTCGCAGTGGTGGTATTTTTGTTCCCTGTACAAATACTCTTTCCTATTGTCGATTATTCAAAAACAAAATTTCGAAAATAATAGAGGCCAACTGAAATGGAAACCAAACCTTTCATCTCAGGTTCTATCGAGGAGACAAACACCTTCCTTTTCTCTGGAAAGAATTTTCTTATTTTTTCTAAATTGTTTAGGACTGGTAGCTCAATATTAATATATTTATTAACAGCGTTTGGCATTATATTTTGATCGTGGTTTACTGAACAAATATTGAAAAATCCACATATACAATAAATTTCTCATCACCAAGAAATACTTATTTATTCAAATTTCATTGCGGAGACTTCAACTGATAATGGATATCAGCAATGGAATGAACTCTTCCCAAGAACTGGTCTGCAACGGAATACCAGCAAGCCTCTTTGACGTCAACTCAAAGATTTTAATAACATTGATGGTTCTTAACACCTTTATCTCCATAACCGCTACGATTGGAAATTTGTTGGCTCTCATGACAATATGGCGAAGTCCACATTTACACTCTCCTTCGAACACATTTCTGTTCGGCCTGGCTTTGTCTGATCTGTTTGTTGGACTTGTATCTGAGCCACTAAATGTTGGATTTCACGCCGTACTTTTCAGGAATTCAAGCAAAATAACCTCCTGCACGTTAATGAATGCACGGAAATTCATATCAACATTTCTAACACTAGTCACAATGTTAACTGTAACAGCAATGAGTGTTGATCGCTATCTAGCGATATATCTGCACCTGAGATATGAACAAGTGGTCACAGACAAGAATACAAGGAAAGTCATTTTATGCCTTTGGTTGATTAGCAGCGTGCCCTCGGTCGTGATGGTTTTTCATCCGATGACAGGCTTTCTTGTTGCGCCACCTATAATAGCAGTTTGCCTTGTGATTATTTCGTTTGCTTGGATCAAGATTTACCAAGTTGTTCGACATCACCAAGTTCAGATTCAAGATCAGATAGTTGTCGCTACGCAATCATTCAACATGGCGACCTTTCGAAATTCTGCCCTAAACACTTTGCTTGTGTTAGTCATCCTTCTGCTGTGCTACATTCCATTTCTCGTTTCCAACATTTTCCTCACTGCCAGCTTAAATCCTTCAAATGTTCGCTTTGTCGAAATCACCTATGTGTTTGTGCTCTTGAATTCTTCGCTAAATCCATTCGTGTATTTTTGGCGACAGCGTGATCTTCGTGCACAAGCTAAACAACTTGTGATGAGGTTTTGCTGTCAAACACATTTACAATGACAGCTCTGATAAACAGTTATATTGCTAAACCAAAATAGCTGTGAGTTTAACATAATCACACACATAACTTTTCAAAACTCACGAAGTACAACTGTTTACTGCAGAAAATGAGTTCAGTTCCTACTGTTGTCCGTCCATGCAGATGAATTCACAGCACGATTTCGATTTTTCAGCAGCTGTTAGCTGCCTTTCAATGTTTACAACGAAGAGTCTGGAAAATAATTTACGACTGCCGGCAGTAAAAGCAAATGAAGAGGCGCTAGCTAGATGGAGGAGCTACATGTAATCTCAATAATCTATCTGTTAAATTTACAGCAATTGTTCAGCTGGAACTAACATCTCGGCTATCAGTAAATTTCGCACACTAAGATTTCGGAGCCGCCATTATTCTGCGGACTAATATAACTTTGATCAATTCTCGGCTTTCAAGCAGCTCGGCGACTCATACTTTTTACTGTGGTATTGTTTTGACAAGTGTTTCTTTAAGCGTTAAAAAAAAAAAAAAATAGAAAATTGTTTCCGAGCCACCTTAGCTTTGCTAACAATTAAGGTAGATACTTTAAGAGTGCCTGTGTGCAGACCTGGACAAAAAGCGTCGAGGAACACTTTTTTAATTATTTTAGTTACTTAAGGAAGTTATAATTTCTGTCTAATCTGGTAAAGTTCGAAAACCCGGCCAAACGAAGGAGGCTGTCAACAGGATTTAAGTAAAATAGCGCCAGCAATGAAAGAGGGGTTGTTTTCTCTTCTGTGAGAACCGAGAGAGCTGACTAGTGACTCAGCTGTATCTGAAGTGCAGATAATAATAATAATAATAATAATAATAATAATAATAATAATAATAATAATACTATGGACTGCAAGAACTCTCGGCGGTTCCAGTCCAGGAGTTATTTCTCAGACGATGTAGTGGAAAGCAACTGAGGGCAGCAAACGTTTAGAGGCAGTCTATTATTCAGGTGAACGGCCACGCCAATGAAAAGTCGCCGAACGACTACAATCAGTGAAGGAAATGAAAGGGAGCATCGGCAGCTATCACACATCACACATCAGCAGAACTTCACAGACAACAACATCAAACAGTCTCCAAGGATTTTCAGTGTGGTATTTTCTTCCAACCAGTACGGAACAGATCCAGCAAGCAAGCAGCCATAATGCTTTTACGGTAAACAATTTCCACAACTGTCAAGTCAAGTTTAGCGTCATTCAAGGACAGGCGGTTCACCCGGCAAAAGTTCAGATCAGCGTTAACTGTCTGTTCGAGGTAACTCATTACTAAACAATTACTAACTTGCCATCGCTTAACTGATTTTTCATGCTCTTGATATAAAAACTTTTTCAGTTCATAAAGTTTCTGAAGTTTACCTGAAAATTCACGCTTGGTTTACCTGTCACTAGGTTGTAATTGATTGGTTGAAATAAAACATGTGAGCAGTTTGGAAGCCACTTCAGAGTTGCGTGTCCATAGAAGCGTGACGGTCGTGTTTTCTTGATTTTTTTATAATTTTGCTGAGAATATTATAAATAAAAAATCGTATGGTCGCTCGTGCATCTTGTGATATATGGTCACTTGTGATGTTTTTCAAGTTCTCAAATTGCACTCGCCTGCGGCTTGTGCAATTTTGAGAACTTGAAAGCACTTGAAAGAGCTCGTTTTTAAGTTTTGGCGGAGGTCCTGCTCGCTGATGGCTTACGAGCGAAGCTCCATACTTCAGAAAATTTAGCAACCCATTGAATGGTCGTCACGTAACTGCCCGTGCGTATCTCCGTGCATCTTTAAGTACGTGTGCATGCCAATATCTTGAAAAATAAGAGAGTACCACCATTACCATAGCTACATATTTTAGTTTGGGCATTCATGTTATGTTAAATTGACAGCTGTCATAAAACTAAACTTGAGTGGATCAGACTCTTAACAAGATGGCGTATGATACATCGCGCAGAATGCCATTGTCTTTCGGGACATGCACTTGCAGTTTTCAGGCCGGCAAAATAATTTTCATGTCTAGAACTAGTCGGATGTGATTGGTCAACAGTTTCAGCCATGGGAATACTTGAGCCTCTTCGCAGATTTCAGCTGCTGTTAATCAAACAGCTGAATGGGTAGAGTAAATCCCAAGGCACGATAGAGTTCACAATAGCGCACTAATCAAAGGCGGGCAGCACTCTTCACAACTCCCGTTGGTAGAAACGTTTTCTGAACTATCGAAATACGTCAGTGTACAACGGGTGGTTTGAAAAGCTTAACCTGGGATAAGAGCGCTTTTTTCCAAGCGCGAAATGCAGCGGATTAGACAACACAAAACGAAACAAAACGGGCGGCACACCTACAGTACACCTAACTAACAAGTTATAAAAAGCAGCGGTGCTCAATAAGCAGGCTTATCTGTGATCAGAAGAATTTTCTGAGATCAATTAATTTTTGTCTTAAACATGGTATTCGCCTCCATGACATGAAAATTAAGAGCTCAAATTCATAGGTTATTCTGAGTAGTGCGATGCGTAAATCACACGTTTCATACTCGCTTTGTTTATATACTTGGCTGAAATTTACTTGATTCCTGATGGCGAAAAATTTTCCGCTTCTCGCCGTTGGTCTCTAAAGTTACCTTCCGTATTACGTAGTAAACCATCCTTTTAAAAAAGTTTCCAACACCACTCGATGAATTTAGCTTATAGCCGAATGACGCCAAACCATTCTGAAGTGAATGAAACATTTGCGTCGGATCCATTTTCAATTTTCGCCATTTCCAGAGCGCCTCACCGTTTATTTTGAGGTAAAATTTAAGGTTTATTTTGAGGTTACAATTTCCTCTTGCCAAGTTGTTAACGGAAAGTTCAATAAACCAATCATTTTCAGAATTGTAGTTTGAATCAACCAATCACATTCAAAGTTTAAGTTTAAATCAACAATCTCAATTTCAGAGGGACATTTAACAATTTACGCCTCCTTTGTCTTGCTTTTAATGCAAATTTTCCTTTTCTTTCACAACTTGGCTATTCTTCTTTTCTCGGAAATTGAAACTTTTATTACTAATTTATAATAAGTTTACGTACGTCGTCCAAGTCGGTCTGCAATCATACTCGTGATAAACAAATCGGACTCCGGCTGTGCGGTCGTCAGATTTTGTTATCACCCGTATGATTATAGACCCAATTGGACTCCACTCAGTCAATCGCTAAATGCGTGGTTAAATAGGAAGTTTGAATTATAAGTAAAAAAATTGAAAGACAAAATCATTTCCTTCGTTAATGAAAGCAGCGCCCATTTAAAAAAAAAAAGCTAGTTATAAAGTGGATGAGTTAGTTATAGAGGTTAGGATAGAATAATCATTCTATGGATGTCGCTCCCAAACGTTGTTGATTAAAATAATTTTCGAGAGCAGAAAAGGCGGCACTGATCAATATACGAGTTTCACGCCGCGGGTAGAATTAATAATTACTTATCAATTTTTCTCAAGCCAATCTCCAACCATGATGGCAACACTGAAAAATCTTATTATATTGCTAACAATCAAAAAGACAAAAATCCATAATAGCTATCTACATTCTGTAAATTATTTGCTTTGTTCTCTCAGTATCCTTGTGAACAGAAAAGACTCGACGACACTCTGCTACTTAGCTGCTTCGCAATGTTAGGTTAGTCTAAGAAGCAAAAAAGGCAGAAGGGAGGAAACGTTATTTGACTGGTAAAAGGGGAAAATGGGCTTTTATAAACAGTGATTGATACGAAGAAACACCTGTCTATAATGAAAGAAGGAATTTTTGGCAGCGTGAAATGCAAAACAAAACCTCATTCTTTCATCTGTCGAAGCCATCCTTCCAATATCTGAGAATTGTTATTGATCGAAGCAATTGATCGAATTATTGATCGAAGTAATTGTCAAATTAAAAAGCCACAAACGTTTTTGTATCATTTTTGCTAATAACAAGTATTTATTTTCTTTAAGGATAAAACGATGCCTTTTAACACAAACTCCACGGGTAGTGCTGAAGTCGATGCTGATATCGAAAAGAGACCAAGGGCACATGATGGTGTCTACACGAAACCAAACAAAGGCAAAATGGAAAAAGTGGAAACACTGAAGTGCTTTATGCTCGATACGACACTGCATGGAGCCCGCTTGCCAAAAGTTTGCCGAGACGATGCCTTTGGACTCTGATTCTTGTCGGATCATTTGCATTTTGCCAGTATCATACATACGAGTCTTGGATGCAGCTTCTCCAGCGACCATTCAGCGTAGGGATTACCTTCGAAAGCACCAAAGAAAGCACGTTGACTTTCCCAGCAGTTACTCTGTGTAATGTCAACCCACAGAATGTTCAAAGAGCCTTGCACCTTTTAGATGCTCGGAACAAAGAGGATGTGAAGCAAATAATCGACGATGTTACCAAATTGTTGCAGTTTTCGAAAGAGTCCGTGAATGAAGACATCCTGGAAAGATATCCCGAATTGTTTGACCGTGACAAGATCGTGGCTCGATGGACATTCAACAGTCATCAAATCGGGGAAATGCTACTGCCAAATATAGCTCCAACATACACTTCCTGTTCATTCGACGGAGTGCTATGTGGGGCTGAAAACTTCAGCAGTTTTCCTAGTTCCTCTTTTGGCCAGTGTTACACCTTTAATTCAGGGCAAAATGGGAGCCAAATGTTGACGGCTAGGATGCCTGGTAGAAACAACGGTTTGAAGTTCGCCTGAATATACAACGTAATGGCTACATAAAATCTCCCAAGAATCCGTTTGCTGGAATTACCCTTCTTGTGCACGACCAAAACAATTTTCTATCTATGGAAGAGTATGGATTTCTTGTCGAGCCAGGAACTCATACATTTATCGCTATTAAAATGAAAATGGTGAGTGAAATGTTTGTTCTTAAACAGTACTTGTCTTTACTTGTTTGCTTTAATGTGATGTAGTAATAAAGTTAATCTTACGAGCATTAATGATAAGCACTGCATCAAAATGCAGGTGCAGAGGTTTTATTCCAAACAATTCTTATGCAAAATGATCCTGGCCATTCTTCCTAATAATGGTCTGAACATTACCAGAGAAAACAAAAGCGCTGTTGAATAAAGGTGTTTACGACTCGTTTTGATTTATGGTTTGGGAAATTAATTTCCGGAAAATTAATTGACAGTTTGTCTCTTTCCTAACCCTGATCTGAAATGTTTGTGTTTGCAGATAACCAATTTACCTGCGCCATATGCAACCAATTGCACTCAAAGAAGACTAGACTTGTTTAGCAGCAAGAATTCCTATGTTTACTCCAAATCTGCCTGTCTCATGCAGTGTCGGAATGCCTTTGTTGTCCGCAGATGTCATTGTACTTTAATGGAGTTTCACGGTAGGTCAACCGTAGGTCTGTCGACTCATATGCGTAAAGAACATGAAAGTTTTGGATTACGCTATGCATTTGAATGAAATACCTGTTAACTAATTATTATCTTGCCAACAACAATTTATCATTCTCTTTTCAAAGTATCACAGAATAACTGCTGTTATTAAATTCTCAAGCTCGGATGATGCAATTCTAGCTTTCTGATTGGTTCACTGCATCTCGATTACCAGCCATTACACCTGCGTTTGACCTTATATGGAAATTAATGCGGCACATGTCGCTTGGCATAAAATCTTTTGTGGGAAGCCAAGTTTCGTCGACAAAAAAATGGATGAGAAAAAATAAATTCGGTGAGCTGTCTACCAAAGAAATACAAGAAATTACGGACAAGTAGAAACAGGAAAGCCACACAGTTTGGAATGAGAATATTCAACGGTACGTATCCGTTAATTTTCCCTTAAAAGATGCAAAATTTGCGAAATATGGACATCGAAATTTAACGCATTCATGAAAATTACGTAACAACAACAATTTTTACCCCAATGGTACTGAATGGCTTGCTAGTCTAGCCACAAAATTTTCGCAAACCGATTGAAGAAATGTCAATAAAAGAACTGAATGTTTTACTGAAGAGATTTTGCACGTCTGTGAGGAATAAAGATAGCACACTGTCAGTTTACAAACGTTCATCAATGAAATCCATATGGGAGCCATCATACATTGATCGTTTCTTTCGCTTGCTGCCCCTCAACAAACCATTTCCCGTTATCTCTTATTCCGCTTTTACTGAGGCAGAATAAAGCATTAGAGCATTTGCAAACGACTTCAGAAAAAGGGCAACATTGCTGGAGTACTAGAGCCAAGAAACGGTAAGAAACCAACTTCCAATGAACAGATGGAGAAGTGTTCGACAGTGGTGAGCCCGGCCGAGCGGGAAGAAAGCAAAAATCCCGCACGGCTACAGAGGACGACCTAGTTTCACCTCGGTCTCTTCTTCGACCGACGAGGACAAGATAATCAACACCAGCTAACGCCAACAATTCTGTCCTTGCGAAAAATCCGTGAAAGAGTTGAACATTTTGAGCCGACCCGAAGTCGGCTTGAATATTTACCAGCCACGAAGAACCATCAGGGTGGCCTCAGAGATTCTGAAGATGAATCCGACAGTAGTATAGATGTGAGGGGTACGAGAACAGCCAAGTAAAATGGTTTAATGCAAGGTGTGAAAATTGTCTATCAATTTTCACAGCTTTTTGCTTTAAAAAGGTTTAAAAAATAGCCATGTAAAAAGGTTTAAAAATAGCCTTGTGAAATGGTTTAAAAAATACCCTAATGAAATGGTTTAAAAATAGCCTTGTGAAATGGTTTAAAAAATAGCCATGTGAAAAGGTTTAAAAATAGCCAAACGAAAAGGTTTAAAAATAGCCAAGTGAAAAGGTTTAAATATTAGCGTAAACAAAAAAATTGTCTATCAATTTATGGTTTATTCTAAACCTTTCATCATCACTACTCTATTTCTGAGTTTGGATCTATAAGATAATTAAAATATTCTTCTATAATTCTGACTATATCATTTAATTGAAATATATTAAAATCGTACCAGGTTAATAATTACATTTCATTCCAATATTACAATATTACAATCTTGTATTCTAAAGTCTTTAGACACACACAAAGATGACGTTAGAAATACTAACATTTGAACTAATAATAGTACTAATAATACATATCTATTGTATAGGTTTAATTATCCATTTTTTATTAAAATATTCTTGTTTTGTGATTTTACTTTCTATTTCATACTTAATTTTAATTTTGGCTTTAAACCCCTCGATTTTGGGAAGGGTTTGACTTCTTCTGCAGTCCCACAAGAACAATTTTCCAATAATTATGAAGTAATTTAATAAATCAAGTAAAGGGCATTTTTCCGAAAATATCCCAAATAAAACATCTTTTAGGGAGAGGTGGATTTGATGATTTGATAATAGGTGCCAGTATGATGCAAAATCTGTCCAGAATTGTCTCGTGTGGGAACAGTTATAAAAGAAATGATTTGAGGTTTCCGACTCAGTTTTACAAAACGTACACAACTCGTTGCTTTTGTAACCAATTTTACATAATTTGGTATTTGTATAAAGAATAGAGTTTATAACTTTATATTGAAAAGCTTTTACGTAGGATTCAAGTGCAACAGAATGTGGTAATACGAAGATTTGATTGATTTGATCGATTGTAAAATCAAAATCCCTCTGCAGTTTGACGGTGATATTGGGGTGTTGAGCCTTTCTGGAAATAAGCAGAGAATAGTAATCTTTTGATCTTTTCTGTCTTATATCGAAAGTGTTATTTTTAAATGTAAAAGAGGGAGATAGGGTTGATAGTGGTACATTCGCGAACTTTAGCTGTGAGGGTATAGAGTGTCGGAGACCCGCCCACTGAAGAAAATTGGTTTTGTTTATCTTGTTCGAGAGATAAGTAAAGGCGACGTTTATATCCCGGTCAAAAAGAAGATCATGCGTGTACGTGATTCCTGCTTCGCGATAATTTTTGAAATAGACCGGTTTGTTATCTATTCTTATTTCTTTATTGTTCCAAATAATGTTTTGATAATCTTTTTCTTCAGCAAAGGTATCCCGAAATTCTGACCACCATTGCAGAAGTTCGTAGTAGAATGGAGAGGGTAGGTTAAGATCTTTGACATCATAGTTACAGCTGAGAAAGAAGATGCCCCCAACGTGTTCTAACAGATAAAGAAAATATCTCTTCCATGTAGCACTTGAATCATTAAATACTCTCTGTAGCCATCCTAACCTCAAAGATGTAATCATGCAATCAGCATCTATCATTTTTAAACCACCTCTCTCATAATCATTTATTGCAGACACACGAGTTACTTTATCTACACCGTTCCACAGAAACTTGAAAAGCAATCGATTCAGTTCACTTACTACTTCTTTTGGTGTTGGCAATATAGAGCAAATATAAACAAACTTCGAAATCAAGAAGGATTTGATTATTGTTACTTTTCCGTAAAGAGATAGGCCTCTCGAGGACCATATGTTAATAAGCTTTTTGATACTGTCAAGCCTTTCAATAAAATTCTTCTCCTTTAGAAGTTTCGGATCGTATGTAAAATAAACTCCTAAAGCTTTGATCGGGGTTTTCGGCCACTTAATGCTAAATGGTTCTTCCCTTTTTCCTCTAAGTGAACCGATCCACATACCTTCCGTTTTTGAGGAATTAATATTCAGGCCAGAAATATTTTGAAAAATCTCCATAAGTTTAAAGAGTGCTTTTGCTGAATCGATATCGGCTAATGTTGCAGTTGTATCATCAGCATATTGCAGGACTTTTGTTTCCTCTTTTCCGATAACAATACCTTTAATATCTGGGTTCTGCCGAATGGCGATTGCCAGCGTTTCTACCGCAATTACAAAAAGGTACGGAGATAAAGGATCTCCTTGTCGAACGCCACGTTCAAGTGGAAAGAAGTTTGAAGTTAAGCCGTTGTTTATGATACAGCTTTTTATGTCTTTGTAGAAAACTCTAACCCAGCGAATGAAGTCTGGTCCAAAATTGAAATTCTCGAGACATTTTATGAGAAAACCCCATTCGACACTATCAAAAGCCTTCTGGAAATCGATAAAAATCATTAAGCCGGGGATATTTTCCGTTGCAGTGAAATCCATAATATCGTAGATAGATCGTATTGTTTCTCCTATGAAACGATCTTTTACATATCCAGTCTGATTTTGATGGATTATATCAGGTAGAACAGTTTTTATCCTCCATGCAATTGCTTTAGTCATAATTTTTGTATCTACATTTACAAGAGAGATAGGGCGCCAATTTTCTAGAAGTGAGCGATCTTTCCCTTTTTTTTCAATTAGAGTGATGACAGCTTGTTTCTGAGAGTTAGACATCTCACCTTTTTCAAAACATTCGTTAACACATTTAATAAAACTATCCTTAAGTACTGCCCAGAAGGTTTTGTAGAATTCAATGGGAATGCCATCATTCCCAGGGGTTTTATTTACATCAAAGCTGTTCAAAAGACGAAAGCATTCCTCTGATGTAATAGACCCTTCGCATTGCTTTTGCTGTTCTTCGGATAATTTTGGAATATTTAGATCGTTTAAAAACGCAGAGATTTTTTGCGGTATTTCTGGATCATTATTTTTACTCTTATAGAGGTCTCGATAAAAACGTTCCTGCTCCTTTAGTATACAAAACGGATCTGTCTTGATTACGCCACTAATAAAAAGTTTTCGTATGTGTTTCTTTATGTGATTTCTTTTCTCCAGATTTAGAAAATATTTCGTGCTTTTTTCCCCGTATTCATGCCAGCGCGCCCGCGCTCGTATAATGATTCCTTTGGTTTTTTCTTCGTAGAAGGTTTCCAATTTTTCCTGAGCAGCTTGACATCGTGATGCATTTAAGTCACTTGGTGTCATTTCCAGCTCTTCCTTTGCCTTACTTAATTCTTCTTGAAGAGTTTTTTCTTTCTCATTTCTTTCCTTTGATTTTCTCTTAGAGAAAATTATTGCGTGGGCCCTTATATTATATTTAATCCAATCCCAGACACTCCGATGGTCTGTGAGTTCCTTTCTTCCTTCTGTAGCCCATACTGGAAGCAATTCTGTAACACTGTTTACATACGCATTGTCCGCTAACAGCGAGCAGTTTAATTTCCAATATCCAGGACCCTTTTGCCCGTTTTCTAGCTTTCCAATTTCTAGCGAGATTGCGTCGTGGTCTGTTCTAATGGCGGGAATTATCTCACTCGATCTCACCATGCTTACAAAGTCAACTTGATTTGGTCGACATATGGCGAATTAAAAACCCAGATACAAAGAGTTTTACTTGGAGTCAAAAATCCCCAAGAATATTTTGTCGACTTGATTATTACCTAATATCAAACAATTTATTTGACATGGTGAGATCGAGTGAGATAATTCCCGCCATTAGAACAGACCACGACGCAATCTCGCTAGAAATTGGAAAGCTAGAAAACGGGCAAAAGGGTCCTGGATATTGGAAATTAAACTGCTCGCTGTTAGCGGACAATGCGTATGTAAACAGTGTTACAGAATTGCTTCCAGTATGGGCTACAGAAGGAAGAAAGGAACTCACAGACCATCGGAGTGTCTGGGATTGGATTAAATATAATATAAGGGCCCACGCAATAATTTTCTCTAAGAGAAAATCAAAGGAAAGAAATGAGAAAGAAAAAACTCTTCAAGAAGAATTAAGTAAGGCAAAGGAAGAGCTGGAAATGACACCAAGTGACTTAAATGCATCACGATGTCAAGCTGCTAAGGAAAAATTGGAAACCTTCTACGAAGAAAAAACCAAAGGAATCATTATACGAGCGCGGGCGCGCTGGCATGAATACGGGGAAAAAAGCACGAAATATTTTCTAAATCTGGAGAAAAGAAATCACATAAAGAAACACATACGAAAACTTTTTATTAGTGGCGTAATCAAGACAGATCCGTTTTGTATACTAAAGGAGCAGGAACGTTTTTATCGAGACCTCTATAAGAGTAAAAATAATGATCCAGAAATACCGCAAAAAATCTCTGCGTTTTTAAACGATCTAAATATTCCAAAATTATCCGAAGAACAGCAAAAGCAATGCGAAGGGTCTATTACATCAGAGGAATGCTTTCGTCTTTTGAACAGCTTTGATGTAAATAAAACCCCTGGGAATGATGGCATTCCCATTGAATTCTACAAAACCTTCTGGGCAGTACTTAAGGATAGTTTTATTAAATGTGTTAACGAATGTTTTGAAAAAGGTGAGATGTCTAACTCTCAGAAACAAGCTGTCATCACTCTAATTGAAAAAAAAGGGAAAGATCGCTCACTTCTAGAAAATTGGCGCCCTATCTCTCTTGTAAATGTAGATACAAAAATTATGACTAAAGCAATTGCATGGAGGATAAAAACTGTTCTACCTGATATAATCCATCAAAATCAGACTGGATATGTAAAAGATCGTTTCATAGGAGAAACAATACGATCTATCTACGATATTATGGATTTCACTGCAACGGAAAATATCCCCGGCTTAATGATTTTTATCGATTTCCAGAAGGCTTTTGATAGTGTCGAATGGGGTTTTCTCATAAAATGTCTCGAGAATTTCAATTTTGGACCAGACTTCATTCGCTGGGTTAGAGTTTTCTACAAAGACATAAAAAGCTGTATCATAAACAACGGCTTAACTTCAAACTTCTTTCCACTTGAACGTGGCGTTCGACAAGGAGATCCTTTATCTCCGTACCTTTTTGTAATTGCGGTAGAAACGCTGGCAATCGCCATTCGGCAGAACCCAGATATTAAAGGTATTGTTATCGGAAAAGAGGAAACAAAAGTCCTGCAATATGCTGATGATACAACTGCAACATTAGCCGATATCGATTCAGCAAAAGCACTCTTTAAACTTATGGAGATTTTTCAAAATATTTCTGGCCTGAATATTAATTCCTCAAAAACGGAAGGTATGTGGATCGGTTCACTTAGAGGAAAAAGGGAAGAACCATTTAGCATTAAGTGGCCGAAAACCCCGATCAAAGCTTTAGGAGTTTATTTTACATACGATCCGAAACTTCTAAAGGAGAAGAATTTTATTGAAAGGCTTGACAGTATCAAAAAGCTTATTAACATATGGTCCTCGAGAGGCCTATCTCTTTACGGAAAAGTAACAATAATCAAATCCTTCTTGATTTCGAAGTTTGTTTATATTTGCTCTATATTGCCAACACCAAAAGAAGTAGTAAGTGAACTGAATCGATTGCTTTTCAAGTTTCTGTGGAACGGTGTAGATAAAGTAACTCGTGTGTCTGCAATAAATGATTATGAGAGAGGTGGTTTAAAAATGATAGATGCTGATTGCATGATTACATCTTTGAGGTTAGGATGGCTACAGAGAGTATTTAATGATTCAAGTGCTACATGGAAGAGATATTTTCTTTATCTGTTAGAACACGTTGGGGGCATCTTCTTTCTCAGCTGTAACTATGATGTCAAAGATCTTAACCTACCCTCTCCATTCTACTACGAACTTCTGCAATGGTGGTCAGAATTTCGGGATACCTTTGCTGAAGAAAAAGATTATCAAAACATTATTTGGAACAATAAAGAAATAAGAATAGATAACAAACCGGTCTATTTCAAAAATTATCGCGAAGCAGGAATCACGTACACGCATGATCTTCTTTTTGACCGGGATATAAACGTCGCCTTTACTTATCTCTCGAACAAGATAAACAAAACCAATTTTCTTCAGTGGGCGGGTCTCCGACACTCTATACCCTCACAGCTAAAGTTCGCGAATGTACCACTATCAACCCTATCTCCCTCTTTTACATTTAAAAATAACACTTTCGATATAAGACAGAAAAGATCAAAAGATTACTATTCTCTGCTTATTTCCAGAAAGGCTCAACACCCCAATATCACCGTCAAACTGCAGAGGGATTTTGATTTTACAATCGATCAAATCAATCAAATCTTCGTATTACCACATTCTGTTGCACTTGAATCCTACGTAAAAGCTTTTCAATATAAAGTTATAAACTCTATTCTTTATACAAATACCAAATTATGTAAAATTGGTTACAAAAGCAACGAGTTGTGTACGTTTTGTAAAACTGAGTCGGAAACCTCAAATCATTTCTTTTATAACTGTTCCCACACGAGACAATTCTGGACAGATTTTGCATCATACTGGCACCTATTATCAAATCATCAAATCCACCTCTCCCTAAAAGATGTTTTATTTGGGATATTTTCGGAAAAATGCCCTTTACTTGATTTATTAAATTACTTCATAATTATTGGAAAATTGTTCTTGTGGGACTGCAGAAGAAGTCAAACCCTTCCCAAAATCGAGGGGTTTAAAGCCAAAATTAAAATTAAGTATGAAATAGAAAGTAAAATCACAAAACAAGAATATTTTAATAAAAAATGGATAATTAAACCTATACAATAGATATGTATTATTAGTACTATTATTAGTTCAAATGTTAGTATTTCTAACGTCATCTTTGTGTGTGTCTAAAGACTTTAGAATACAAGATTGTAATATTGTAATATTGGAATGAAATGTAATTATTAACCTGGTAGTAAACTTATATTTATTAATTAATTTTATTTATTTATTTAATGTATTTTTAGTTTTAAAATGTGTGTAACTCTAGCTTTAATGTGCGTATATTAATGTTTCTTTTTTGTAATTGCAATAAAAATGAAAATTTAATTAAAAAAAAAAAAAAAAAAAAAAACAAAAAAAAAAGGAACGCGGGCCCACAAAAGCGGCTGGAAATCGAGCCTAAACCAAACGAAGGGATCTTTAACCTTGGTCAGAAAAGTTTTTGAAAGAGCGTTTCAAGTTTGAGTCTGCGCATTAGACCTCGTCCCAGTCTCAACCGCTCAAATGACGGTGGCGGCGCCTTAAAAGTCCTCGTGCTTTAGCTCCCTAATATCCATCGCTAGGCACCGACATTAAAGCTAAATTTTAGAAATTAAAGCTAAAGTTGATTGGTTTTTAATTTTACACAACGACCGGAAGTTGATGTGGCAAAAACAACAGCTAACAAGTGGAAAGTCACATGGCATGGTCGCCGTTTGTAAACTTAGTTGAAAGAAAAATTAGACAGCGAAACAGGCGCGTCTCTGAACGAAAATTACCATCATCTATAATTTAATACTCAACTCCTTGATGGATTTTTCTCAAGGACAGAATTGTTGGCGTTAGGTGTCGTTGATTCTGTCGTCCTCGTAAGCCAAAAAAGAGACTGAGGTAAAACCAGGTCGTCCTCTCTAGTTTTGCGGGATTTTTGCTCTCTGCCCGTCCGACCTCACCACCGTCGAGCAGTTTCTTCATCTGTTTATTGGAAATTAGGTTCTTACATATTTTTTCTTATGGGCTCTATTAGGCCCGCAATGTTACCTGTTTTTCTGAGGTCTTTTACAAAAGCTGTAATGCTTTTTTTGCGTCAGTAAAGTCAGAGATAGTGGAAAGCGGTTTCTTGAGCGGCAGCGAGCAGAGGAAACGATCGATGGCGGCTCTCATTTCATTGATGAACTTTTGTTAACTGGCAGTGTTCAATCTTTATTCCTCGCAGACGTGCAAAAACTCTTCAGAAAAACGTTCAGTTTTTCTTTTGGCATTTTTTCTGTCTGTTTCGAAAATTTGGTGCCACCAGGACCAGCAAACCATTCAGAAACATTAAGGTAAAAGTTGCAATCTTCATGAATTCGTAAAATCTCTATGTTCATATTTGAAATTTTCGTGCTCAGCCGGAGTTTAAATGAAACTTAACGGGTACGTACCGTTGAATATTTTCATCCCGAACTTTATGGCTTTTTTGTTCTTACTGGGATGGCATTGTCGGTAATTTCTTGTATTTCGTCAGTAGACAGCTCACCGAATTTGCATTTTTTTCATCCAATTTTTTGTCGACGAGACTTGGCTTCCCACAAAAAATTTACATTTGCCGCATTAATTTCCATATAAGGTCAAACGTAGGTATAATGGCTGGTAATTGAGATACCATGAGCCAATCAGAAAGCTAGAATTGTATTATCCGAGGTTGAGAATTTAATAAACTCGGATATTTCCTACTTTTAGCTTGGGGAATATTCAGTCACGTTACGCGTTCAGGGCAATCGCATGCGAGAAAAATTGTTTGACGCATTATAAGAAGTAATAACAAGTAAATTAACAACCTTGCAGTCTCTTTTTAATAATATTATTTTGTCTTGTTTCGTTTTCGGTTCGTGAGCCTAGGAAAGGGGACTGAGACTCAGAACATCATGTTTTTATATGACGACTAAACGATGTCACAATTAAATATGTCCACCATCTTTTTTTAAATTTATTATTAAATGTTGCCGACAAACTGAACATTTTTATCCGTCACGTGACATTACGCGCCAGGCCTCCGCTCAGACTATGTGCGTTTCGTCTGAGCGTAGTTGCTTGGTAAGTTTTGATCATGGCGGAAAAAGGCCGGGCGGTGAGACGGGCAGTCCGCTCTTGGGCCATTGTGTGATGCGGAGAAGGACTGGCACGAGCGCTCCTTCCGCGCTTCCGGCGCAATTAATGGCTGCCAAAAATCTATTCTCGACAAACCGGAAATGGAATTTTCTTTCTTTATTTTGAAGCCACCAGTGACCTCTTTTTAAAGGTCTCTGATATTTTTGCCGCAGATCTCAATACCATTCTGTCTGTTTAAACATCACTGAAGAATTTTCGTTGTAAGCTGCTCAAATCTGAGTGAAATAAGACAGTGTCGAATGCAGGAATGTCCCGCTTATCATGACCAAGTTGTGCTCCGCTGCTTCTTTTAAGAGTACTCCACCTTACTCCAGTCCAAAATTAAAAAAAAATGTTTAAAATCGATAGCTTTTACAAAACATAGTAAAAAATCAGCTTGGTATATTTTGATATAGCAACGTTTCCGAACTTCAAAGTTTCCCTACTCTTGCCACACGTTTACCAGGATTTTGCCCGAGTTTATCGCGACCAAAAGTGCGAGTTTGAGTCCCGGCTGAATTGCAAGCAACACATAATGTTTCATCAAGACACAGAAAAATGCGTCTGTAAATGCTGCTCAGTCTTATTTGTGTGAAAATCAAATAAATCGCTGGTTATCGATGAAGAAGAGCGCTTGCAGATGGCAAACAAAACTTCAATTGCGCTCTTTCGTGTAAAATCGTACATTGAACTCAAACAACTCTAGCTTTAAATACATTTAAGGCTGATTAATGCTTGAGAAAATGTTAAAAGTTCAGCTGGAAATATGGGAAGACAGCAGAGATAATCAGCAAAGTTACGCCGGGTGGCGCTTACTTTGACCAATCCGAATAACGATTGTGATTTTGTTTGAGTTCTCTAAACTCCCTGTCTAATTTGTTTTCGCAGTATAAAATGTCACTATGTTAACGGAAACACACATGATGTTAGTAGCTTTATAGCGTTGGCTAAAACTGTTGCAGCATAATTCGGCACAAAAGATGGAGAAAAAAATGTTTTGTCAAGTTTTTGACACCGACTCGGACACGTAAGTTCACGCGCCCCACTATGCAAATTAGCTTCTTATACGCGTCAGATTTTCCTGTCCAAATTAAAACTTCGCCAAACTCGCCAAACAGGTAGAAAGAACAAGAAACTATCGAAAGCAGAAATTGGTTATGGTTAAGAATTGTTTGAGAAGCTCACAAACTAACTCGATACCAGAGAAGAGAGCTTTCTTGCATAAACTTTATTCATAAGTCAACAACTACGACCTTTGTCACTCTTGTATAAAC
Organism: Platygyra sinensis; assembly: GCA_019787425.1. Lineage (NCBI taxonomy): Eukaryota > Metazoa > Cnidaria > Anthozoa > Scleractinia > Merulinidae > Platygyra > Platygyra sinensis. Next base: position 51,979 of record JAHPZR010045509.1, on the reverse strand, counting down.
ACGGCCTCTTGCCAAATATCCACGTAACCTCTCTGTTACACTTCCAAGAACACGAGCAGTAGTTGTATGAGTTAGACTTTTCACTCAACTCGCATTCTGATTGGCTGTTGGGACTTAATGAATTAAGATGGTGGCCGTTGTAGTCATCCATATCCAAGATGCAGAGCCTAGCGCGAGAAGATCTTACTCATTCACAGCGCGAAATTTAAAGTCCTGTTTTCATCCCAGAAAAACTCACCTTTTGCGAATGCCTCAGAAAAGAAAAAAGTTGCTCATTCACATAGAAGGGAGTTTCGTGTAATTTACTCCGTAACTATCGCCCTTATTATGATATATTTCTGATTCCTCTTTAGCGTGATTCTGTAACCAAGTGGCAAAGGTGATCTCTACAAATCAATGATTAAATACTTTGTCGCTTCGAACGTTTGCGGTTGTTTTCCGGTCGATTGACGACAACACCAAAAGTTTCCTTTTTTTTTTCAAATACTCATTGCAACAATCACTGCTTAAGACAATTTACTGAGGAACAAGTTATTATTCTACAAGACAGACGAAGACACCGATACATCAAAATCCCCACACAACACTATACAGAAGGCAGACCTTTGCAACAATAAAAATGGCAAATTCTTCTGGAAAATCTACAAGGATTTTTCCAGAATTTATTCGAAGGGAGGCGGTTTTATAAAGTTTGGTCGATAGCAGGGGGGCATATTTGAAGGGGTACTTGTTTGAGTGCAGACGCTAACTCGTGGATTTACGGTAGTTGAGGTAGCTCTATAAGCGTTGTTTTAATATGGGGGTTTAGGATTATACAGTTTAAACAGAACACGCTACATCGTTTGGACGCAGGCACATCTGTTAAACATTCTTTACAGACCAGGTTGCCCTGGAAATGTCAAGGCGACTGACCAAACAATTGACACACTCAAATCTACCCTGATAGATTTTGGGAAAGTCACAATGTGATGAGGACAGTTTAAAATCAACCAGGGCACCTCTTTCTTAGGGCTAAATGGGCTGAATGCACAAGCGAGGACAAAATTCTGCATTTCTGACACTGTATCGCCAAAAAAAAACCACATTTTTTTATTAAAAAAAAGTAAAAACAAAATGTAATCATTTTTTTTTTCATTGCTGTTGTTGCTCAGTTCTTTGTAAGAAATGGGTCATGGCGTAGTTTCGATCAGCCAAAATAATAAAGTGTTTTTTTTTTTTTCTAAATCAACTGAAGCGGTGACCAAGAATAATCCGTACAGTTTTAGAATCAGATGATCCTCAAGAAATATACCCCACAAAAAAACTGCTCTCTCGTAAGACAAAACGATTAACAAACGTGTAAATAGTTTATGTTCTTAATGGTGTTAGCAAATATTTTACTTCAGATTAAGATTTACACTGTTTTGGTGAGTCTTGAGTCTTTATAATCAGCGGTCTTGGTTAAGTCGAACCTTTACTATTCAACAATTAGACCCGTAGCCTGAAAGGGATACGGATTAATAGTCCATGAGGCAAAGCCGAATGAGTCATTGACCCGTGACCCTTGAGGGCGAAGGGTCTAATTGTGTAAGTATATCATCCAACTAGGCGGAAAGAAAACGGCAGTAACAAAGTTAGCAAATGCAAGTTGAAAAGTACTTATTCGGCAATAAAACGAAAGAAAAACCGGCGAATCTCGCAACCCGATGACTACAACCATTAGTCCTCTAGTAGGGTAGCCAATTAAAATGCAGGGTTTGCATTAGTCTACGAGTTGGGTGATACTAATTACAGGTTAACGCACTCAGCGAGTGAATTATCGGGATTTACCTGCACGAGTTCACCAACAATGAACGAGAAATTTCAATACCGCATGAGGCCGCCAAGTGCAGTTTTGAAATTTCTCGTTCATTTTTAATGCGGTATTGAAACATCGGTGTTATTAACATAAATTCTCTAGTTCCCCTTGTTTAAGAGGATCCGAGAGCTCGACAAATACCTTGGAACGACAACGACAGTTTATCGAGTCTGTGGATCAGATGTAGAAGATTTCAAGGGTGAACAATTTTAGAGAAGCATGAAGCGAACTTGAGGGCCTGTTTACATTGGGGGAGGGTGCCCCGCTAACTGGGCTACCCGGCTAGAAGGATTGACACATAGCTTGCCTTTACATGTAACTCACCTAACCGGGACAGTGAATGGGCTGCGTGAGCTATCTTTTGAGCGGCCGCTAAGCACAACCAACTAAATAACACATTAAAGAAACTTTTTTCATCTTATTTTTGCTCCCTGCACCGGCAAGGGCCTCTTCTCTGCCTGAGACTCATTGATCTGTTTAGATTGACCACCATTCTGTTCGGCAAATAACACTGGAAAATGGTAACTACGAAAACACTCACCTCGCGCCGCCATGTTTTCGCGGTTTATCTCACCCCGGCTAGCCGGCACAAACCGTTTACATGGTAAAAAGCTATCCCGCTAGCCGGGTGCCTCGGGCAGATAGACAGAGTGTCTCGGGTGGGCGGGCTACCCTGTCTAGGATGTAAACTCTAAATAAACGTATGGGACGTTAGCCCTCCAAGGGTAGCTCGGTTAGCCGGGTAGCCCGGTTAGCTGGGCACCCTCCCTCCATGTAAACAGGCCCTTAGTCACTTGTTATAAAGTTGCCATGGTTTAATTTATGTCAACTTGCTGTTTGCTTTTAAAGGCACGTTCGCCAATGAAAAAAGGAATAATTGGAACAGCTGTAAGGTCGGCACACACGAAGGGACTACTCCCTGGAGATATCCCTTAAAGAGCTTACACGAAAAGTTCACATGAAGCGTTTTAATTGAGGAACAAATCGCAGGGACTTGTACCAAAAATTCCAACCAGTTTGAACTCGTGGGACTAGTTGCACTGACCAAAGTTGGGTCCCTGCGACTAAATTTTGAAGCAAAAATGGCCAGTTTACTCAATGGAATTTGTCCCCGCGACTTGTTGCAGGGACTAGTCCCCTCATGTGTGCCACAGACGAGATCGGCGTAGGCCGACATTTAAGACTTTTGAATGACTTTTCTGCCTCTCAGTAACTTCTTCAACTCAAATTTTCACGACGCATGATTATCTTTTCAACATTTCCAGCTAATTTGAATTGTATTTGTGTACTTCAATCTAGAAAAAAGAGAAATGAGCAATGTTTTTCCGATCGATTAAATGTGAGTTTTTTTGCCGGATTCTAAAGCGAATACATGAATGAGAAGCTTTTATTGTGAATATTTTTTTTGTAGTTGTCCTGCGCACGGCCGTCTGTTGTTACGTAGTCGCGCCCTATTTAGGTTGAAACAGAATTTTCAAAATTTTAAACACTAAGTGGTCTTATGAAAAAATGCTTATTTACTGAGCGAGATCGGGCAAGACGGGAAACATTTGGCTCTCGGTCAGGACATACAGTTTCCCGTCTGGACCTCCCAGTCACTTAATACTGAGAAGATATTGCAGTATTCACTGAATTCAAATATTACTTCACCAGTGCCCCCAAGATTGTTTCTGATGCTGCGGTGAGAGTGGAGCCAGGTAGCCAAGTGTCATGTTCAGCCACTGGAACCCCTCCCATATACATAGCATTGATACGAAACTTTACAGTGCTGATGAACAAAACAAACACTGCAAGCAGTAAATTATACCAAGAGGGTAACTACACCTGTGTGGCCACCAGCAAGTATGGAACTGATGTAAAGCACTTCGTAATAAAGGGAGGTGAGAAGACAAGATATTTTGAAACTAACACTATTCATGCATATGAAATTGCGACTAGCAATTTGACACATCATTATTGTAAGTCATGATAGACGAAGGGAGGGATTCGAGAAGAACAAAATCTGTTCCCCAGCATTTTTTATGTTCTTAATGTTTCAGATGTGTAGTTATGAAAATGTGAGCAAATGTTGTGAATTCATCTGAGTCTCGATCCCTGAGAGCAATTTGCAATGACATGTTATGGCATGTAATTGGCATAGCAAAGGGACGTGTCTTTTTCTAAGTCAAGGAAAAAAGAACAACAAGAAATCCAAATAGAAGATAAGGTAAGATAAGATAACTTTATATAAATCGGGTGAATAATTTATTCGTCCACACAAACTAACTAACTACCTTGACCGACTGACTGACTGACTATATATTTTTAGATGAAAATAGTGAGTGATTTTGCATTTTAGCTTGCAAATTTTTCACTTCAAAACATTACCAGTCTAGGTGCCAATCTGGATGGGAAAATGTAGACCGCGGTCTATATCCATTGCAGCCAATCAAATTCGTGAATTTGGTAGTTCACAATCCTTGTAAGACACTGCGGTATAATAATTATGATTATTAATCTTGAATAATATTAATTAGTATATACACACTCAGTGATCTTGGTGTTTTAAGCAATCTGATTGGTTCGCTATCTCTGGCTAATGAACATTATTCACCTCCTAGCGAGTGAATAATGCGTAAGCCAAACAAAATTAAAGCATACTTTTGAATAAAGCATATTTTTGATTCACACTGATTTGAACTGTGTTTAAGGACCGTTATTCTAGCCTGTCACGAGGTTTTTTCGAAGATTAAATATAGATTTTTCATGTTCAAAGATTCTGTAAATAGTTTCGCGAATTCGCCGATGCTTTGCACCGCTTGCACGTTTTCCATGCATGAATTGAGAGGTCAAATTAAATCGATTTTAAATGGTTTCCTTCTGAAAATGTTGTTGAGATCACTTCCTGTGTATATACTAAAACAATTATTCTTTTCAATCTCGGTGAATAGTGGCAGAATATTTACCTCGCCGCTTCGCAGCTCGGTAAATATTCTGCCACTATTCACCTCGATTTCAAAGAATAATTGTTAATTATCATATGATCCGTCGCCCCTCTCCCCCACCCCCCGCGTGCCATTTCTTGGAAAAACCATAAAAATAAAGGTTCCTTATGAGGGCCCTGCGCTTTGAAATGACAGAAGGGAACTTAACTCTTAAGAAAACCACGACGGCAACAGCAACTGCAATGATCACTGAATTAAAGAATTAATGAACAGTAAAATGGCTATACACGTGCGTTATAAATCTTGGTACATTTCTTTCCCATCCTCTGCAAACCAACAACGTGAAATGACCAAATTCTACGTTGTCTGAAGAACGTGAACCACAACGGCTAGTTTTTTTTTTATTTATTTATTTTTTTCAAACTTACTGCTTTGTCGCCTGGGGTGGATCTACATGTAGGGGGGGGGGGGGGGGAGGGGGGGAGGGCGGGATGGGGAGGGGCTTAGATCGAATTTCCTAATTTATAACGTCAAAAAGTGGTAAAAATACTATAGGGACGCGGACAACTATGAAAATCCTTAAAAGCTAATAACCAAGCTACTACCATTTTTAAAATTCGAGATATTAAGACACGCTTACTTCGCCTCAGAATGGCGAAAATCGTTTTTCCGAGAACTTCAAATTTCAAAACTTTCGAGGGGACAGACAGACAGACAGACATTTTTATTTGGGGTCTTATGCAAGTAGTATATTGACAACAATTTCCAAATAACTAAAAGTTACAAACAACAAAAAATATACATGGCTGAAAAGTTATTAATTAATTACGTCTTAGCGTATTTACTTTTTGCCGTCTTCCCCTTTCCTTTTCGAAAGCATTCGAATATATGTTTTGCTATTAATTTTTGTATTTTAACAACAAGGGGAGGATGCCATCGAAGCTCCTCATTTAAAAACCTGGATCCGCGCCAGGCTTCGGATTTAGTTTTGCGGTAGTTTTGAGAGTTAGCATGATTCGTAGGTAAAATATAAATTCAATTTTTAATCGACGTTGTCTTCAGCGTCGCAATCGTGGTCTCTTAAATTCATGAGGGCTGGAAAAAACGCGTAAAACCCGACTAGAATTTCGTACGGCCCTGCGTACTACGAGCGCATTCAGCAAAATCATTACGGGTTAATGACGAGAATGCTTCTTTTTTTCTTAAAAATGAGTTATGAGAGTGAACATTCTAACAACGGTCTTCAGAGGAAACTTTTATTGGAACTGCACATCGAAGAATTTATTGTACAGAAGGAAACACCGTGATGAAAACAAAATCAAAGGCTCCTGTGAGCAGCTCATGGATGAATGTATTCTTGTGTCTCTGTTTCAAAACGATTCTTCGTGTGAGACCTTTCATGTAAAAACGAGTTTGATCATCGTGAAATGAATCTGTAGCTGCAAATCATATGAATGGTTCGCATTTAGACTCGTTCAGACACAGACGCAAAATGCAACTCGGAAATGGCCTATTGGATGAATGTAGAAAACGTCGCTGAGCAAAACGAAGAGTGAAATGCAAGAAAATAAAAATCTTTTGGTCAAATGTGCAGAGGTTCTGGTGTCCAAATATGGTTGGTTATTGACACCCTTCAGGTGGCTGAATTTGTTCTCTGGTAAAATAATTTTATAATAAATAATCATGTATTACATATAACGCCTTCCAAACTAAAATGTGGCATTTCAATTTGGGAAAATTCCGAAGAGTGCTCATTTGATTCGGAAAAAGTTTGTGTTTCCGACAGGTTTTGGCTAATTGGAAGAAGACAAAAAAGTGTTCAGTCGAGTCTAGCAGGGACCATACATCCAGTTTAACCAAAATGTACAATTTACGTAAAAATGATCGTCCATGGCGCTTTCTTTTTTAAAAAGATTCAGAGTTTCTGATCGCTCGGTCTATAACTTGGTCTAAAACATATCAGAACAAAACGGTCATCTATCCATAATTCTACAAGAATTCAGAATTTCTGATCCCCCAAAACTTTAAGAGATTAAAAAATTCTGATCACCCAGTCAACAACTTATCAGAGCAAAACAGTCATCTATTTATACGTCTAAACGGATTCAGAATTTCTGATCCCCATCACCTCACGGGACAAAAACGGCTATCTGGTCATGGTTCTAAAAAGTATTCAGAATTTCTGATCCCCTTCCCCTCTCCAAATCAGGTAATAATTGCTGATCCCATATGACTTTAAGGGACTCAAAAATTCTGATCCCCCCGTACATAACTTATCAGTACAAAACGGTCATCTATTTATAATTCTTAAAGGATTCAGAATTTCTGATCCCCCTAATCAAATGACAGGATAAACATATCTATCTATTTTTAACTACACAAGAATTCTGAATTTATGATCCCCAGATAACTTGAAAGATAATCAACACCTTATGATTTATAATTGGAATAGGATTTATAATCTCTTCCATCTATCACTATGAGATAAAAAAAAATAGTTATCTGTTTCGATGTCCAAAAGAAATCCAATTCGCCACCCCATCCCATAGAAAAACATTCTGTATCTCCCCATCCCTTGAGTGAAAATAATTAGTTGACCCAGTGGTGGCTAGTTACAAAATACTGGTAATTCCAAAAGGGTTGAGAATTTCTGATTTCCACATTTATTGAAGACAGTGTGCAACATCCCTTGTGGAGAGCAGAACTAGCTACTTGGACAAGCAACCCATTGAAAATGAAATTCACCTTCTCTTTTTTTTAAAAACGAGTAAATCTGGTTGTAATAGGAATAGACCTTTACGGCACACTGGAAAAAAGCAAACAGATTTTCCAGTGCAGCTATGCAGCCAATTGGAAGCCAGACGTCTCAAACCAAAGTCTGTCATTTTCATGGGGCTAAACATGGTCATTGTGTGACAAAGGTAACTAATTATATATTCCCCATAACTCAAGCAGGAAAAGAATTAAGGCCTAAATGACTCGTATTTCAAAGAATCAAATCAAATGACTGAAGCTTTCCTACAAGTACATGCACATAACCGATTTTAAAAGACAATTGTACGCGTGATATGCGTGCAGTTAACAGAGTTTGCTGTTAAAATATTCACACACACAAGAACTCAAGGGCAATCAACGAGGAAATTTTGTTATCAGAGCTGGTCCTCACTTTTCCAAATAGTTTATTGCTGTCTTATGGCTTCTGAGAAGGCTACATAAATTGAAGTTAGCTTGCTCTGTTCTGATGTCTGAGCTCAAAACACAAGAGGAAAAAAAAGTGGCAAATTTGTACGGCAGATTCACCAGCTGATTTTGCTTCTCGGTAAATAAAGTGTTTGTTTGTTATGGACAGTAGCTTTCCTTTCCTTTCACACCATGCATATTTTGTACTGATTAATGACTTGTTGGGTGCCCTTGGAAAACTACTCATAGAGAAAGAATACTGGGCACAGTACGCAAACAAACTGCAAAAGCCCCAGTTACTAGGAGACGTCATTGAAAGTTCTGCAACTGTTTTTTATATCCTCTAGGTTTCCTCTGTCCACTGGTCAATGTACACTGATGGCCTTTTCATGCTTAATCCACCCAGCAATCCATTCCCTTACAAAGAGAAAAAAAGAAACAATTAAACAGTTAAATATCAAGTAATGCAAGAACTCATGGTTCTTGTTGCTGCTTGAGACCAATAGTTTGCCTCTCTTCAAAATCATATAATTTCAAGAAAATTGAGACTGTTTGCCTTTGCTTAATGCCACATCAAATAATAAGTACTCAATACACATATTAAGGGTGTAAAGTGGTTCCCACACAACAAAACAAAAACCTTCTTTACCATTTCCACTTCCAATGTCAAGGATGAGATCCCCTTGCTGTGAAAATGTTGTTATAAGTTCTTCATAGACTTCCTTTGGCTGTTTGCTCGTTTCTTTGTTCTGCACTAAGATGACATTAGTTGTGCATCTGGACACATGTCTGTCCAGCATTTGTCTTGCCACAGCCCAGTGCCCCGCAACAAATGAGCTGACAACCTCAGTCATGACAAGGTCTAAAATACAAATTGAGGCATCAAAAAAACTGCTCATTTATACACAGTCGAACCTCGATTACCGGGACTTGTAGGGACTGAGCTTACGATTCCAGATAATTGAGAATCCCAATAATCAAAAATACGAAGACTACTGAGCCAAAAATAAAGACTTGCTGAGCTAATGGAGCATGAAATTTTGTTAAGCAACAATGATAATTGCCTGGAAGTCTTGGGAATTGGAATTACCCATTTTTATTGTTCAAAAATGAAATGAATTCAGTGCTCTATGAAGGTGACTACAGCTGTGCTGCCAGTCCCACAACAAATCAAACTAACATGTAATTTTATTGTAGCAACTGTATATCTTGAGTTTTTTTCTCTAAGTGCATTCATATTAAATCCTCTTTATACAGTATACCCACAAAACTTCAAAAAAGAAAGTTGATGCTATTAGCTTATTAAATGTCACACTTGGAAATCAAGTATCCTGTGTCGCTAAAACAAAAATACTGGTGATTATCTTAAAGTGAACCAGTTAGAGTGTGGCACTTGGCAACTTTAAACCCTTAACCCTTAAGAGTATCCCTATGATGAGTAAAATTACCGGGCATAAGCCCGATAAAAAATTCGTTTATTGTTGCCTTTTTTTTTGCTAGAACTGTTACGCTGGGATAGGACCATCTATCTTCCCGTACAGCAAGTGTCTTATTGTGTAATCTATGAATAAAGTGTAGTGTGCGCTGGTCGATTTAGCGGCTACAGTAATGTTGCTATTTTTGGAGAGGTTTTTGTTTCCATCCGGATAAAATTTACTGCTACAGGGAATTTTTCACTGTTAGTGTTGAAATGCCTAAAATTTAACCAAAGAAGTAAGTGTTTAGTGTTACCGAGGTACCCCCAGTCAGAAGGTCAAATAACCTAAAGAGATGACTTACACTTCCAAGCAAAAGCTCATATTCAAATCTTTCCGGGAATGTTTAATTATTAATTAATTATCTAATTGCAACTTTAATTAGAAACTGAAATGCGTAAATTAGTTTTTAAGCCACTTCCACCCACGCTACGTAACCCCTACCCATTGGAATGTTCACTTGTCAAATCTAACGCAATCTCTGGAATAATGGCGGGTGCACAACAGATCGAAACAGAACCGAGTTAAACGAGTTGTTGATGAGAATCCTCGATTAACAGGAAGAATTTAAAGGCTGCTAATAGACTTCTGGGTCAGGTAGGATCTCAGCAAATTGTTAAACTTGTAAACGGCGGCTTATGAAGCGAAAGACAAATAATATTTATGAAGCGGGCTTCGGAGAGTTGAAATCTACTTAACCGTTGTGATGTCTCGGAGTGATTTCGTACACTTATCATCGAAAATATGGGTGAACACGTGAAGCTTACTGGTAACATAACACGAGGAATCGTGGAGCATCCAGTTGTCAACATGTCGCGAGGTAAGTGGAATATATCAGTATTTTCTTTGTGTATCGTTATTTTTCCGTTATTATGCTAATTAGGACGACAGCTTTTTATTGACTAAAGCAGAGCTTAAGAGGCCCTGACTGAGAAAGCGTGTCAGACCTTGGAAACGGGGGTCGGCCAAATTCAATGAAACTTGGTGAGGACATTGACCTTGATGAGCTATTACTAGATCCAGTTTTATTTGTCTTCGTTCTATCTTCCTTTCACTTTTTCAGGGGGGGTCCTATTTTGGGGTCTCAGAGTACAAAAAAACACCCATATGAGAGGTAACTTTCGAGTACCATTACAATAAATGTAGAAAGCTCACAGCATATATAATGGTATAGGATGTTTGTACTAAGAACCTACTTTTAAATGGTTTATGGCTTTAGGGAATATAATTATTGGGAGGAGATATACATGACACTAAATTTACTCAAATTTCGACCCCCCTGAAAACACGAAAAATAGCCCAACTTCAAAAAATCATAATTTTTACCTGTAATCCTATTAAGAATCAAGACACACGTCATGAGTTACCTAAGGGCATCTATAATCCAAAACAGTATAGAAAAATTTGGGTCATTAAGATTTGCTGCTTTCCTGGCATCATTATTATGCAACACTTTTGCAAAATGACCTCATTTGCATAAACCTAATTTTGACTTAAAAATCACTGTAAAATCAGTTTTTTTCCCAGCCTAGATAATTTTTAAGGGAAAGAGAATGTTTCATAAATTTGAAAGAGTGATTTCGTGTAAACAAAACAAAAGGAAAATAAAATTACTGTGCTATGAGTCATGAAAACGCTTTTGGCCAAGCCTGATGTGGGACTTGTAATTAAACTTATACACTACTGGCTACACAGTTATTACAAACTCAATTAATCATAATATATAGTGATATCGTAACAGTTAAGTAAAGTTTTCTGAAGCAAAATAATGTAAAATATCTTGCAATCATTCCTCATTTTGTCCGTGTTTGTACTGAAGACTGGTTACAATTTGGCACCAGTCTCCATGCGTCGAACAACAAACAGAACTTGCAACAAGATAGTTGAATTAGAAGATGACTTACTGCTCATTTGGCAATAACTCAGACCCTTGTAGTGCTGTAAAATAGGCGCTACATGACGATGCCATTGCGTCGCTAATGTCCTGCACGTTAGATATGGGGCCATGGCTCCAAAATTAGTATAAAGGTTTCGGAGCATCGGGCATTAGAGGTTGACCAAAGGCTGGGACAAGTGAGTAAAACATTCTCAAGGCCGGTACACACGAGGGAGCTTGCTCCCGCAGCACGCTCCTGCAACACGCTTCCGAAGCAAAGCTCCCTCGTCTGCACCAACGATTTCTAGCGAAAAAATATGTTGCACAACAAAACTTTTGCACGCGAGTTTTGCTCCCTCATATCAAACTGGTTTGATATAGGGGGAGCAAGCTCCAGGGGCAAATCTGTTGCACGAGTCTGTTTCAGGAGCAAGCTCCCTGGTGTGTACTGAAATTTGCTTGCTTTGAAATGACGTGTCCAGTTGGCCAATCACTGTTGGCTTATTTTTTTCATCCACAACTCATTGCGAACTGACTTTCAAAATGGCAGCCAAAGGAGTAGAGGAAGATTCTGTGCAGATAATTGAGAATAAAAAAAGCGAAGAAAGTTCATATGGCATTCTCTTGAATTCTAGAAATCCACCAGAGTCCTCCAACAGTAGTTCCTTGAATAGTGTATAAAAGACT
>JAHPZR010045509.1:7500-35000 GCA_019787425.1 Platygyra sinensis | reverse complement strand
AACATTACTGTAGCCGCTAAATCGACCAGCGCACACTACACTTTATTCATAGATTACACAATAAGACACTTGCTGTACGGGAAGATAGATGGTCCTATCCCAGCGTAACAGTTCTAGCAAAAAAAAAGGCAACAATAAACGAATTTTTTATCGGGCTTATGCCCGGTAATTTTACTCATCATAGGGATACTCTTAAGGGTTAAGGGTTTAAAGTTGCCAAGTGCCACACTCTAACTGGTTCACTTTAAGATAATCACCAGTATTTTTGTTTTAGCGACACAGGATACTTGATTTCCAAGTGTGACATTTAATAAGCTAATAGCATCAACTTTCTTTTTTGAAGTTTTGTGGGTATACTGTATAAAGAGGATTTAATATGAATGCACTTAGAGAAAAAAACTCAAGATATACAGTTGCTACAATAAAATTACATGTTAGTTTGATTTGTTGTGGGACTGGCAGCACAGCTGTAGTCACCTTCATAGAGCACTGAATTCATTTCATTTTTGAACAATAAAAATGGGTAATTCCAATTCCCAAGACTTCCAGGCAATTATCATTGTTGCTTAACAAAATTTCATGCTCCATTAGCTCAGCAAGTCTTTATTTTTGGCTCAGTAGTCTTCGTATTTTTGATTATTGGGATTCTCAATTATCTGGAATCGTAAGCTCAGTCCCTACAAGTCCCGGTAATCGAGGTTCGACTGTGTATAAATGAGCAGTTTTTTTGATGCCTCAATTTGTATTTTAGACCTTGTCATGACTGAGGTTGTCAGCTCATTTGTTGCGGGGCACTGGGCTGTGGCAAGACAAATGCTGGACAGACATGTGTCCAGATGCACAACTAATGTCATCTTAGTGCAGAACAAAGAAACGAGCAAACAGCCAAAGGAAGTCTATGAAGAACTTATAACAACATTTTCACAGCAAGGGGATCTCATCCTTGACATTGGAAGTGGAAATGGTAAAGAAGGTTTTTGTTTTGTTGTGTGGGAACCACTTTACACCCTTAATATGTGTATTGAGTACTTATTATTTGATGTGGCATTAAGCAAAGGCAAACAGTCTCAATTTTCTTGAAATTATATGATTTTGAAGAGAGGCAAACTATTGGTCTCAAGCAGCAACAAGAACCATGAGTTCTTGCATTACTTGATATTTAACTGTTTAATTGTTTCTTTTTTTCTCTTTGTAAGGGAATGGATTGCTGGGTGGATTAAGCATGAAAAGGCCATCAGTGTACATTGACCAGTGGACAGAGGAAACCTAGAGGATATAAAAAACAGTTGCAGAACTTTCAATGACGTCTCCTAGTAACTGGGGCTTTTGCAGTTTGTTTGCGTACTGTGCCCAGTATTCTTTCTCTATGAGTAGTTTTCCAAGGGCACCCAACAAGTCATTAATCAGTACAAAATATGCATGGTGTGAAAGGAAAGGAAAGCTACTGTCCATAACAAACAAACACTTTATTTACCGAGAAGCAAAATCAGCTGGTGAATCTGCCGTACAAATTTGCCACTTTTTTTTCCTCTTGTGTTTTGAGCTCAGACATCAGAACAGAGCAAGCTAACTTCAATTTATGTAGCCTTCTCAGAAGCCATAAGACAGCAATAAACTATTTGGAAAAGTGAGGACCAGCTCTGATAACAAAATTTCCTCGTTGATTGCCCTTGAGTTCTTGTGTGTGTGAATATTTTAACAGCAAACTCTGTTAACTGCACGCATATCACGCGTACAATTGTCTTTTAAAATCGGTTATGTGCATGTACTTGTAGGAAAGCTTCAGTCATTTGATTTGATTCTTTGAAATACGAGTCATTTAGGCCTTAATTCTTTTCCTGCTTGAGTTATGGGGAATATATAATTAGTTACCTTTGTCACACAATGACCATGTTTAGCCCCATGAAAATGACAGACTTTGGTTTGAGACGTCTGGCTTCCAATTGGCTGCATAGCTGCACTGGAAAATCTGTTTGCTTTTTTCCAGTGTGCCGTAAAGGTCTATTCCTATTACAACCAGATTTACTCGTTTTTAAAAAAAGAGAAGGTGAATTTCATTTTCAATGGGTTGCTTGTCCAAGTAGCTAGTTCTGCTCTCCACAAGGGATGTTGCACACTGTCTTCAATAAATGTGGAAATCAGAAATTCTCAACCCTTTTGGAATTACCAGTATTTTGTAACTAGCCACCACTGGGTCAACTAATTATTTTCACTCAAGGGATGGGGAGATACAGAATGTTTTTCTATGGGATGGGGTGGCGAATTGGATTTCTTTTGGACATCGAAACAGATAACTATTTTTTTTTATCTCATAGTGATAGATGGAAGAGATTATAAATCCTATTCCAATTATAAATCATAAGGTGTTGATTATCTTTCAAGTTATCTGGGGATCATAAATTCAGAATTCTTGTGTAGTTAAAAATAGATAGATATGTTTATCCTGTCATTTGATTAGGGGGATCAGAAATTCTGAATCCTTTAAGAATTATAAATAGATGACCGTTTTGTACTGATAAGTTATGTACGGGGGGATCAGAATTTTTGAGTCCCTTAAAGTCATATGGGATCAGCAATTATTACCTGATTTGGAGAGGGGAAGGGGATCAGAAATTCTGAATACTTTTTAGAACCATGACCAGATAGCCGTTTTTGTCCCGTGAGGTGATGGGGATCAGAAATTCTGAATCCGTTTAGACGTATAAATAGATGACTGTTTTGCTCTGATAAGTTGTTGACTGGGTGATCAGAATTTTTTAATCTCTTAAAGTTTTGGGGGATCAGAAATTCTGAATTCTTGTAGAATTATGGATAGATGACCGTTTTGTTCTGATATGTTTTAGACCAAGTTATAGACCGAGCGATCAGAAACTCTGAATCTTTTTAAAAAAAGAAAGCGCCATGGACGATCATTTTTACGTAAATTGTACATTTTGGTTAAACTGGATGTATGGTCCCTGCTAGACTCGACTGAACACTTTTTTGTCTTCTTCCAATTAGCCAAAACCTGTCGGAAACACAAACTTTTTCCGAATCAAATGAGCACTCTTCGGAATTTTCCCAAATTGAAATGCCACATTTTAGTTTGGAAGGCGTTATATGTAATACATGATTATTTATTATAAAATTATTTTACCAGAGAACAAATTCAGCCACCTGAAGGGTGTCAATAACCAACCATATTTGGACACCAGAACCTCTGCACATTTGACCAAAAGATTTTTATTTTCTTGCATTTCACTCTTCGTTTTGCTCAGCGACGTTTTCTACATTCATCCAATAGGCCATTTCCGAGTTGCATTTTGCGTCTGTGTCTGAACGAGTCTAAATGCGAACCATTCATATGATTTGCAGCTACAGATTCATTTCACGATGATCAAACTCGTTTTTACATGAAAGGTCTCACACGAAGAATCGTTTTGAAACAGAGACACAAGAATACATTCATCCATGAGCTGCTCACAGGAGCCTTTGATTTTGTTTTCATCACGGTGTTTCCTTCTGTACAATAAATTCTTCGATGTGCAGTTCCAATAAAAGTTTCCTCTGAAGACCGTTGTTAGAATGTTCACTCTCATAACTCATTTTTAAGAAAAAAGAAGCATTCTCGTCATTAACCCGTAATGATTTTGCTGAATGCGCTCGTAGTACGCAGGGCCGTACGAAATTCTAGTCGGGTTTTACGCGTTTTTTCCAGCCCTCATGAATTTAAGAGACCACGATTGCGACGCTGAAGACAACGTCGATTAAAAATTGAATTTATATTTTACCTACGAATCATGCTAACTCTCAAAACTACCGCAAAACTAAATCCGAAGCCTGGCGCGGATCCAGGTTTTTAAATGAGGAGCTTCGATGGCATCCTCCCCTTGTTGTTAAAATACAAAAATTAATAGCAAAACATATATTCGAATGCTTTCGAAAAGGAAAGGGGAAGACGGCAAAAAGTAAATACGCTAAGACGTAATTAATTAATAACTTTTCAGCCATGTATATTTTTTGTTGTTTGTAACTTTTAGTTATTTGGAAATTGTTGTCAATATACTACTTGCATAAGACCCCAAATAAAAATGTCTGTCTGTCTGTCTGTCCCCTCGAAAGTTTTGAAATTTGAAGTTCTCGGAAAAACGATTTTCGCCATTCTGAGGCGAAGTAAGCGTGTCTTAATATCTCGAATTTTAAAAATGGTAGTAGCTTGGTTATTAGCTTTTAAGGATTTTCATAGTTGTCCGCGTCCCTATAGTATTTTTACCACTTTTTGACGTTATAAATTAGGAAATTCGATCTAAGCCCCTCCCCATCCCGCCCTCCCCCCCTCCCCCCCCCCCCCCCCTACATGTAGATCCACCCCAGGCGACAAAGCAGTAAGTTTGAAAAAAATAAATAAATAAAAAAAAAACTAGCCGTTGTGGTTCACGTTCTTCAGACAACGTAGAATTTGGTCATTTCACGTTGTTGGTTTGCAGAGGATGGGAAAGAAATGTACCAAGATTTATAACGCACGTGTATAGCCATTTTACTGTTCATTAATTCTTTAATTCAGTGATCATTGCAGTTGCTGTTGCCGTCGTGGTTTTCTTAAGAGTTAAGTTCCCTTCTGTCATTTCAAAGCGCAGGGCCCTCATAAGGAACCTTTATTTTTATGGTTTTTCCAAGAAATGGCACGCGGGGGGTGGGGGAGAGGGGCGACGGATCATATGATAATTAACAATTATTCTTTGAAATCGAGGTGAATAGTGGCAGAATATTTACCGAGCTGCGAAGCGGCGAGGTAAATATTCTGCCACTATTCACCGAGATTGAAAAGAATAATTGTTTTAGTATATACACAGGAAGTGATCTCAACAACATTTTCAGAAGGAAACCATTTAAAATCGATTTAATTTGACCTCTCAATTCATGCATGGAAAACGTGCAAGCGGTGCAAAGCATCGGCGAATTCGCGAAACTATTTACAGAATCTTTGAACATGAAAAATCTATATTTAATCTTCGAAAAAACCTCGTGACAGGCTAGAATAACGGTCCTTAAACACAGTTCAAATCAGTGTGAATCAAAAATATGCTTTATTCAAAAGTATGCTTTAATTTTGTTTGGCTTACGCATTATTCACTCGCTAGGAGGTGAATAATGTTCATTAGCCAGAGATAGCGAACCAATCAGATTGCTTAAAACACCAAGATCACTGAGTGTGTATATACTAATTAATATTATTCAAGATTAATAATCATAATTATTATACCGCAGTGTCTTACAAGGATTGTGAACTACCAAATTCACGAATTTGATTGGCTGCAATGGATATAGACCGCGGTCTACATTTTCCCATCCAGATTGGCACCTAGACTGGTAATGTTTTGAAGTGAAAAATTTGCAAGCTAAAATGCAAAATCACTCACTATTTTCATCTAAAAATATATAGTCAGTCAGTCAGTCGGTCAAGGTAGTTAGTTAGTTTGTGTGGACGAATAAATTATTCACCCGATTTATATAAAGTTATCTTATCTTACCTTATCTTCTATTTGGATTTCTTGTTGTTCTTTTTTCCTTGACTTAGAAAAAGACACGTCCCTTTGCTATGCCAATTACATGCCATAACATGTCATTGCAAATTGCTCTCAGGGATCGAGACTCAGATGAATTCACAACATTTGCTCACATTTTCATAACTACACATCTGAAACATTAAGAACATAAAAAATGCTGGGGAACAGATTTTGTTCTTCTCGAATCCCTCCCTTCGTCTATCATGACTTACAATAATTATGTGTCAAATTGCTAGTCGCAATTTCATATGCATGAATAGTGTTAGTTTCAAAATATCTTGTCTTCTCACCTCCCTTTATTACGAAGTGCTTTACATCAGTTCCATACTTGCTGGTGGCCACACAGGTGTAGTTACCCTCTTGGTATAATTTACTGCTTGCAGTGTTTGTTGTGTTCATCAGCACTGTAAAGTTTCGTATCAATGCTATGTATATGGGAGGGTTCCAGTGGCTGAACATGACACTTGGCTACCTGGCTCTACTCTCACCGCAGCATCGGAAACAATCTTGGGGGCACTGGTGAAGTAATATTTGAATTCAGTTAGTACTGTAATATCTTCTCAGTATTAAGTGAATGGGAGGTCCAGACGGGAAACTGTATGTCCTGACCGAGAGCCAAATGTTTCCCGTCTTGCCCGATCTCGCTCAGTAAATAAGCATTTTTTCATAAGACCACTTAGTGTTTAAAATTTTGAAAATTCTGTTTGAACCTAAATAGGGCGCGACTACGTAACAACAGACGGCCGTGCGTAGGACAACTACAAAAAAAATATACACAATAAAAGCTTCTCATTCATTTATTCGCTTTAGAATCCGGCAAAAAAAACTCACATTTAATCGATCGGAAAAACATGGCTCATTTCTCTTTTTTTAGATTTGAAGTACACAAATACAATTCAAATTAGCTGGAAATGTTGAAAAGATAATCATGCGTCGTGAAAATTTGAGTTGAAGAAGTTACTGAGAGGCAGAAAAGTCATTCAAAAGCCTTAAAGGTCGGCCTACGCCGATCTCGTCTGTGGCACACACGAGGGGACTAGTCCCTGCAACAAGTCGCGGGGACAAATTCCATTGAGTAAACTGGCCATTTTTGCTTCAAAATTTAGTCGCAGGGACCCAACTTTGGTCAGTGCAACTAGTCCCACGAGTTCAAACTGGTTGGAATTTTTGGTACAAGTCCCTGCGATTTGTTCCTCAATTAAAACGCTTCATGTGAACTTTTCGTGTAAGCTCTTTAAGGGATATCTCCAGGGAGTAGTCCCTTCGTGTGTGCCGACCTTACAGCTGTTCCAATTATTCCTTTTTTCATTGGCGAACGTGCCTTTAAAAGCAAACAGCAAGTTGACATAAATTAAACCATGGCAACTTTATAACAAGTGACTAAGGGCCTGTTTACATGGAGGGAGGGTGCCCAGCTAACCGGGCTACCCGGCTAACCGAGCTACCCTGGGAGGGCTAACGTCCCATACGTTTATTTAGAGTTTACATCCTAGACAGGGTAGCCCGCCCACCCGAGACACTCTGTCTATCTGCCCGAGGCACCCGGCTAGCGGGATAGCTTTTTACCATGTAAACGGTTTGTGCCGGCTAGCCGGGGTGAGATAAACCGCGAAAACATGGCGGCGCGAGGTGAGTGTTTTCGTAGTTACCATTTGCCAGTGTTATTTGCCGAACAGAATGGTAGTCAATCTAAAGAGATCAATGAGTCTCAGGCAGAGAAGAGGCCCTTGCCGGTGCAGGGAGCAAAAATAAGATGAAAAAAGTTTCTTTAATGTGTTATTTAGTTGGTTGTGCTTAGCGGCCGCTCAAAAGATAGCTCACGCAGCCCATTCACTGTCCCGGTTAGGTGAGTTACATGTAAAGGCAAGCTATGTGTCAATCCTTCTAGCCGGGTAGCCCAGTTAGCGGGGCACCCTCCCCCAATGTAAACAGGCCCTCAAGTTCGCTTCATGCTTCTCTAAAATTGTTCACCCTTGAAATCTTCTACATCTGATCCACAGACTCGATAAACTGTCGTTGTCGTTCCAAGGTATTTGTCGAGCTCTCGGATCCTCTTAAACAAGGGGAACTAGAGAATTTATGTTAATAACACCGATGTTTCAATACCGCATTAAAAATGAACGAGAAATTTCAAAACTGCACTTGGCGGCCTCATGCGGTATTGAAATTTCTCGTTCATTGTTGGTGAACTCGTGCAGGTAAATCCCGATAATTCACTCGCTGAGTGCGTTAACCTGTAATTAGTATCACCCAACTCGTAGACTAATGCAAACCCTGCATTTTAATTGGCTACCCTACTAGAGGACTAATGGTTGTAGTCATCGGGTTGCGAGATTCGCCGGTTTTTCTTTCGTTTTATTGCCGAATAAGTACTTTTCAACTTGCATTTGCTAACTTTGTTACTGCCGTTTTCTTTCCGCCTAGTTGGATGATATACTTACACAATTAGACCCTTCGCCCTCAAGGGTCACGGGTCAATGACTCATTCGGCTTTGCCTCATGGACTATTAATCCGTATCCCTTTCAGGCTACGGGTCTAATTGTTGAATAGTAAAGGTTCGACTTAACCAAGACCGCTGATTATAAAGACTCAAGACTCACCAAAACAGTGTAAATCTTAATCTGAAGTAAAATATTTGCTAACACCATTAAGAACATAAAACTATTTACACGTTTGTTAATCGTTTTGTCTTACGAGAGAGCAGTTTTTTTGTGGGGTATATTTCTTGAGGATCATCTGATTCTAAAACTGTACGGATTATTCTTGGTCACCGCTTCAGTTGATTTAGAAAAAAAAAAAAAACACTTTATTATTTTGGCTGATCGAAACTACGCCATGACCCATTTCTTACAAAGAACTGAGCAACAACAGCAATGAAAAAAAAAATGATTACATTTTGTTTTTACTTTTTTTTAATAAAAAATGTGGTTTTTTTTTGGCGATACAGTGTCAGAAATGCAGAATTTTGTCCTCGCTTGTGCATTCAGCCCATTTAGCCCTAAGAAAGAGGTGCCCTGGTTGATTTTAAACTGTCCTCATCACATTGTGACTTTCCCAAAATCTATCAGGGTAGATTTGAGTGTGTCAATTGTTTGGTCAGTCGCCTTGACATTTCCAGGGCAACCTGGTCTGTAAAGAATGTTTAACAGATGTGCCTGCGTCCAAACGATGTAGCGTGTTCTGTTTAAACTGTATAATCCTAAACCCCCATATTAAAACAACGCTTATAGAGCTACCTCAACTACCGTAAATCCACGAGTTAGCGTCTGCACTCAAACAAGTACCCTTCAAATATGCCCCCTGCTATCGACCAAACTTTATAAAACCGCCTCCCTTCGAATAAATTCTGGAAAAATCCTTGTAGATTTCCCAGAAGAATTTGCCATTGTTTTGTTGCAAAGGTCTGCCTTCTGTATAGTGTTGTGTGGGGATTTTCTTGTATCGGCGTTTTTGTCTGTCTTGTAGAGTAATAACTTGTTCCTCAGTAAATTGTCTTAAGCAATGATTGTTGCAATGAGTTTTTGAAAAAAAACAAAAACAAAAACAAAGGAAACTTTTGGTGTTGTCGTCAATCGACCGGAAAACAACCGCAAACGTTCGAAGCGACAAAGTATTTAATCATTGATTTGTAGAGATCAGCTTTGTCACTTGGTTACAGAATCACGCTAAAGAGGAATCAGAAATATATCATAATAAGGGCGATAGTTACGGAATAACTGTTAATTTAGAAAAGCGGACATCTTCAACGAAGATAGGATCAAAACCAGGGCGCTTATACGTAGGGCGGTGAAACGAGCGGGTCCGAGCAAAAAAGTGCGATGCAGAAGACTGGGGTCTACTAAAACGAGGAGATTCCACTTACTTACAATCAAACTTTGATTTCTTTAAAAAGTTACACGAAACTTCCTTCTATGTGAGTAAGCAACTTTTTTTGTTCTGTGGCATTCGCAAAAGGTGAGTTTTCCTGCGATGAAAACAGGACTTTAAATTTTGCGCTGTGAAAGAGTAAGATCTTCTCGCGCTAGTTGTACGCGTAAGCTTTTGACTTATGAATAAAGTTTATGCAAGAAAGCTCTCTTCTCTGGTATCGAGTTAGTTTGTGAGTTTCTCAGAACAATTCCTAATCATAACCAATTTCTGCTTTCGATAGTTTCTTATTCTTTCTACCTGTTTGGCGAGTTTGGCGAAGTTTTAATTTGGACAGGAAAATCTGACGCGTATAAGAAGCTAATTTGCATAGTGGGGCGCGTGAACTTACGTGTCCGAGTCGGTGTCAAAAACTTGACAAAACATTTTTTTCTCCATCTTTTGTGCCGAATTATGCTGCAACAGTTTTAGCCAACGCTATAAAGCTACTAACATCATGTGTGTTTCCGTTAACATAGTGACATTTTATACTGCGAAAACAAATTAGACAGGGAGTTTAGAGAACTCAAACAAAATCACAATCGTTATTCGGATTGGTCAAAGTAAGCGCCACCCGGCGTAACTTTGCTGATTATCTCTGCTGTCTTCCCATATTTCCAGCTGAACTTTTAACATTTTCTCAAGCATTAATCAGCCTTAAATGTATTTAAAGCTAGAGTTGTTTGAGTTCAATGTACGATTTTACACGAAAGAGCGCAATTGAAGTTTTGTTTGCCATCTGCAAGCGCTCTTCTTCATCGATAACCAGCGATTTATTTGATTTTCACACAAATAAGACTGAGCAGCATTTACAGACGCATTTTTCTGTGTCTTGATGAAACATTATGTGTTGCTTGCAATTCAGCCGGGACTCAAACTCGCACTTTTGGTCGCGATAAACTCGGGCAAAATCCTGGTAAACGTGTGGCAAGAGTAGGGAAACTTTGAAGTTCGGAAACGTTGCTATATCAAAATATACCAAGCTGATTTTTTACTATGTTTTGTAAAAGCTATCGATTTTAAACATTTTTTTTTAATTTTGGACTGGAGTAAGGTGGAGTACTCTTAAAAGAAGCAGCGGAGCACAACTTGGTCATGATAAGCGGGACATTCCTGCATTCGACACTGTCTTATTTCACTCAGATTTGAGCAGCTTACAACGAAAATTCTTCAGTGATGTTTAAACAGACAGAATGGTATTGAGATCTGCGGCAAAAATATCAGAGACCTTTAAAAAGAGGTCACTGGTGGCTTCAAAATAAAGAAAGAAAATTCCATTTCCGGTTTGTCGAGAATAGATTTTTGGCAGCCATTAATTGCGCCGGAAGCGCGGAAGGAGCGCTCGTGCCAGTCCTTCTCCGCATCACACAATGGCCCAAGAGCGGACTGCCCGTCTCACCGCCCGGCCTTTTTCCGCCATGATCAAAACTTACCAAGCAACTACGCTCAGACGAAACGCACATAGTCTGAGCGGAGGCCTGGCGCGTAATGTCACGTGACGGATAAAAATGTTCAGTTTGTCGGCAACATTTAATAATAAATTTAAAAAAAGATGGTGGACATATTTAATTGTGACATCGTTTAGTCGTCATATAAAAACATGATGTTCTGAGTCTCAGTCCCCTTTCCTAGGCTCACGAACCGAAAACGAAACAAGACAAAATAATATTATTAAAAAGAGACTGCAAGGTTGTTAATTTACTTGTTATTACTTCTTATAATGCGTCAAACAATTTTTCTCGCATGCGATTGCCCTGAACGCGTAACGTGACTGAATATTCCCCAAGCTAAAAGTAGGAAATATCCGAGTTTATTAAATTCTCAACCTCGGATAATACAATTCTAGCTTTCTGATTGGCTCATGGTATCTCAATTACCAGCCATTATACCTACGTTTGACCTTATATGGAAATTAATGCGGCAAATGTAAATTTTTTGTGGGAAGCCAAGTCTCGTCGACAAAAAATTGGATGAAAAAAATGCAAATTCGGTGAGCTGTCTACTGACGAAATACAAGAAATTACCGACAATGCCATCCCAGTAAGAACAAAAAAGCCATAAAGTTCGGGATGAAAATATTCAACGGTACGTACCCGTTAAGTTTCATTTAAACTCCGGCTGAGCACGAAAATTTCAAATATGAACATAGAGATTTTACGAATTCATGAAGATTGCAACTTTTACCTTAATGTTTCTGAATGGTTTGCTGGTCCTGGTGGCACCAAATTTTCGAAACAGACAGAAAAAATGCCAAAAGAAAAACTGAACGTTTTTCTGAAGAGTTTTTGCACGTCTGCGAGGAATAAAGATTGAACACTGCCAGTTAACAAAAGTTCATCAATGAAATGAGAGCCGCCATCGATCGTTTCCTCTGCTCGCTGCCGCTCAAGAAACCGCTTTCCACTATCTCTGACTTTACTGACGCAAAAAAAGCATTACAGCTTTTGTAAAAGACCTCAGAAAAACAGGTAACATTGCGGGCCTAATAGAGCCCATAAGAAAAAATATGTAAGAACCTAATTTCCAATAAACAGATGAAGAAACTGCTCGACGGTGGTGAGGTCGGACGGGCAGAGAGCAAAAATCCCGCAAAACTAGAGAGGACGACCTGGTTTTACCTCAGTCTCTTTTTTGGCTTACGAGGACGACAGAATCAACGACACCTAACGCCAACAATTCTGTCCTTGAGAAAAATCCATCAAGGAGTTGAGTATTAAATTATAGATGATGGTAATTTTCGTTCAGAAGACGCGCCTGTTTCGCTGTCTAATTTTTCTTCAACTAAGTTTACAAACGGCGACCATGCCATGTGACTTTCCACTTGTTAGCTGTTGTTTTTTGCCACATCAACTTCCGGTCGTTGTGTAAAATAAAAACCAATCAAACTTTAGCTTTAATTTCTAAAATTTAGCTTTAATGTCGGTGCCTAGCGATGGATATTAGGGAGCTAAAGCACGAGGACTTTTAAGGCGCCGCCACCGTCATTTGAGCGGTTGAGACTGGGACGAGGTCTATTGCGCATGACATACTCAGGACTGCCGAGAGCATGCGTGAGCCCGACATGGTCGGACGTGGTTTCTGAGCGGAGCTTAAGTTTCCTTCTTTTATAATATTTCTTTGGTATTTTCGACCTTAATCGCATCTTGGAATGATGCTATGTAGTGCTAATTTCAATGAAGAAGACTAGTGGGAAACACAAAAGAGGAGGAAAGAGGTTCATTGGAAGAAGAAGATAAAGTTTTGAAACGATGCAATATGGCGGATAGTGTCGGGGAGGTACAAACTTTTGAAGCCACTCAACCCGAACCAAAGCTAATTGACATCAAGGAGATGCTAGTTAACATACAAGCTACGGTTGCGACGATACTCAGGGAAAACCAAGAACTGAAGCAAGAAATTTTAGAGTTGAAATCCGCCCTAAACGCCAATCAAAGGGAAACGGAGAAGCTTCAATCGCAACTTACCAAAGCCGAGAAAGCAAATGACACGTTGAGAAATGAGCTTAACCACACAAGAATAAAGCTAAAAGATCAGATTGAAGAAACGTATAAATTGGATGAAAAATATGACGACCTGGAGCAATACTCGCGTAAAAACTCGTTGGAAATTTTGGGCGTACCTGAAGGCGCGTACACATCAACCGACGAAGTTGTTATCCGTATTGGAGAAGCCATAAACGTCGACATCAAACCGGAAGATATAGAAATATCACATAAACTCAAAAGAAAAACCACTAAGCTTGTTATTGTCAAATTCGTGAGCCACAAAGTAAAATCTCTTCTCTACAAAGCGAGAACCAAGCTTAAAAACGTGAAAACCTCTGACATATTTCCAAGCGATGCTTTCTCGTCTCGAGAAGACCGGCGTATATTCATCAATGAGAACCTTACGAATTATCGAAGAGAGCTTTTCTGGAAAGCAAACAAGATGAAGAAAGATAACATGATTACCAACACATGGACAATGGATGGAAAAAATATTCGTAAAGACATCGCCAAGCGGAGCACCGGTAAGAATTTATTGTGAAGAGGACTTAGATGATCTTTAAACGGAATTCAAAGTACTGTTGAATAAAAGAAGGGACTACGGACTGGATTGCTGAGGGAAAGAACTCTTAAAATAGGTCTGTTTTTTAAATTCATTATTGGTAACCTTTTTGTTTTGTTTTGTTTTGGTGCTTTCAATTGCAAATACGAGGGGGAATGCGAACCGTATTTTTTATTTCAAAAATCGAATCTTAAATGCATAAGTTACACCTGCAAAAATGCTTGGTAATTTCATTAAATGTAAGAGGTCTTAGAGATACGGTTAAGAGAAGGAGCATTTTCACGTATCTGAAAGATCAGGAGGCCAATTTTTATTTTCTACAAGAAACGTTTTCCAAAGTAAGTGACGAAGCCGTTTGGAGAAATGAATGGGGAGGTGAAATTTACTTTTCTCACGGGACTTCTCATAGCAAAGGTGTTTGTATTTTGATTAATCGAGCGGTAA
Organism: Platygyra sinensis; assembly: GCA_019787425.1. NCBI lineage: Eukaryota > Metazoa > Cnidaria > Anthozoa > Scleractinia > Merulinidae > Platygyra > Platygyra sinensis. The sequence goes on along the minus strand of JAHPZR010045509.1, from coordinate 21,056 downwards.
AAGAAAAAGTGACCTTCACATCCAGTGACGCGGACGGTAGAATAATCTTAATCAATCTCACTTACAACGGTTTAAAACTGTCATTTTGCAATATATATGCTCCCAACGACCACATACAACAAGTAAGTTTCATTCAAGAACTAAATTGTCTCCTAATTGACAAATCAGAAATTACAACTCTTATAGTAGGAGGTGATTGGAATTGTACATTATCTAAAAAAGACAAAAAAGGTGGTTCTCCTTGGAGGCCAACAGCATATAGGAATTTGGTAAATATCACAATGGATACCCTTGACCTTGTCGACATACAAAGAACTCGTTATCCGAATGTCAACAAGTTCTCGTACAGGTCTAAAACGTTAGGTGTGAAATCAAGAATAGACTTCTTTTTAATATCCAAGCATTTGACCAAATTTGTTAAAAAAGTGGACATCCAAACCTCAATTGCACCAGATCACAGCATGATATTATTATCACTGTCGTGGCAGAACGAGAATCCTCGAGGACCGGGTTTTTGGAAATTCAATAACTCTCTATTAGAGGACAAGGAATACACAACCAAAATTCTAGAAATATATCCTCAGCTTCGAGAAAAATATCATTATGTAAATGACCAACAGCTGTTTTGGGAACTGATTAAAATGGAAATAAGAAGCGCAACCATTTCGTTCTCAAAAGGAAAAGCACAGGCGATTCGTAAGCATGAGGTGGAGATCAAACAACAACTAGATGAGATGGATAAAATTATCTGCAATAGCCAGAACCTTGATAACATTGACGGAATTCTTAAACAATATGACGACCTTAAAAAGGAACTTCAACATCAATATGAAAATAAAGGCAAAGCTGCAATTTTCAGGTCTAAATGCCGCTGGGTAGAAGAAGGCGAAAAAGCTACAAAATACTTTTTTAATTTAGAAAAACGGAACTATAATAGAAAAACCATAAACGAAATTAAATTGGAAAATGATGAAACAACTACTGATGAAACACAAATTCTGTCAATGATCCAAGGATATTATAGTAATTTGTACAATTCTCAACTAACAGATGCACAGAACAGCTTTGAAATATTTACCGAAGGCATGGAAATTCCTAAATTAGACGATGCAGAAAGAGATGCTTTAGACGGTCCTTTGACTTACGAAGAATGCAAAAAATCATTGGAGACTTTTGAAAACGGAAAATCACCAGGCGAGGACGGTTTTACCGTAGAATTTTATAAGCATTTCTTTGATCTCGTAGGAGCGGATCTATTAGCAAGCCTGAATGGAGCATATGAGCGTGGGAGGTTATCGGTCTCTCAGCGTAGGGGCATAATAACACTTTTGCCGAAAGACGACGCTGAATTATTGCTTTTACAGAATTGGCGACCCATCACTTTACTAAATGTTGATTATAAAATTGCATCAAAAGCCATTGCAAGGCGAATTGAGCCAATACTCTCAAAACTCGTACATCCGGACCAAACTGGCTTCATAAAAGGAAGATATATTGGAGAAAATGTAAGACTAATAAGTGATATTATGGAGCAAACTCAGGTGAACAACACTCCAGGTATATTAATATCAGTTGATTTTAAGAAAGCTTTTGACTCTCTGGAATGGTCTTGTATTCAAACTGCTCTCAAAAAATTCAATTTTGGTGACAGCTTAAGAAAATGGGTCGAGATCTTCTACATAGACATAGAGAGCGCAGCTTTGAACAACGGTTTTGCAACGGACTGGTTTAAGCCCTCTAGAGGAGTTAGGCAAGGATGCCCACTCTCGCCATATCTGTTTATCTTGACAGCGGAAATACTATCAAACAAAATAAGACAAAACTCGATCATAAAAGGAATCAGAATTTTTGGTTCAGAGATCAAATTAAGCCAATTTGCAGATGATACCAACTTATTCTGTGCTGATGTGGCTTCTGCTGAACAAGCCCTGGAAACTATAAGCGCTTTTGGGAATTTCTCTGGATTAGTGCTCAACGTAGAGAAAACAAAAGCATTCTGGCTCGGGAAATGGTCGAATAATAGAACCAAACCGTTAGGGATGAAATGGATGAATACTCCCACAAAACTATTAGGAATCTATGTTTCCTATGACGAAAAAGGTAATAACCAGATGAACTTCAATTTGAAAGTACAAAAACTGCAGACAAATTTGGACATCTGGAAATCAAGAGGATTAACACTCTATGGAAAAATACTAATAATTAAATCTTTGGGACTGTCTAACTTAATATACTCAATTTCAAATCTTAATGTCCCTAAAGATATAGTGCCAATGGTAAAGGATAAAATGTTTCGTTTCCTTTGGAAAAATAAGAAGGACAAAATAAAACGAACTAGCATGTACCAAGACCATTCCACAGGGGGCTTACGGATGGTTGACATCGAACTTACGATAAAATCGCTCAGACTTGCATGGATCAAAAGACTTCTCTTTAGAGATAACTGCAATTGGAAAGTAGTACCGGACTATTTTTTTAACAAACACGGAGGCCTCAATTTCCTGCTACGATGTAATTATGATGTCAAATATTTAAGGCACATTCCGACATTCTACAGAGACATACTCATTGCATTTGATGAAATCAAGACTCTGTACAATTATGATCAAGGAACCGACACCATTCTCTTCAATAACAAAGACATATTAGTCGATGGGAAACCACTATTTATAAGGGAATGGTTTATCAAGGGTATCCACACGATCCAACAGCTTTTTAATGAAAACGGTCAATACCTAACTTTTCAAGAATTTCAAGCTAAATATCATTGTAACACAAACTTTCTCCAGTTCTATCAAATCTTGAGTGCAATTCCTGTGCGTTTGAAGAACAGAGCGAGAGTCCTAGGGAAAAATTCGATCTTCAGTTACGGAGAAAACTGGGAATCTTTTTCGCTGAACGAAAGTAGTCAAATCAATTTTGAAACGTATAGGGCAAGAGACTATTACCGCCTGCTTCTCGTTAAGAAACACCAATCACCTCACACTGGCCCAGAAAGATGGGAAAGAGATATTTTAATAGACAAAGAAAACTGGACAGAGGTTTTTAAAGTACCTTCAAAAACATGCAAAGAAAATAAGTTGAAAGAATTTCAATTCAAATTTATTCATAGGATTGTTATTACAAAGAAAGAACTGTTCAGATACGGGATAAATACAGACAGCGACTGCATCTACTGTGGTGAGCAAGACTCCATAAATCACACCTTTATTGACTGCGAATTCACAAAAACCTTCACATGCAAAGTCATTAATTGGTTCAATACTCAGAATGATTCCAACTTTCAACCAGATACAAAAGAAATGCTTTTTGCCACCTTTAAGCACCCAGCATACATGGAGCTAGTGAGAAAATTCAATTACACCCTCCTTTTCATGAAATTCTATGTGTACGTAAATAAACTAAACAACAGCTCACTTGTATTGACCGAATTTATTACTAGAATCAATTATAAATACAAAGTTGAAAATTTGTAATTTAACACCGAAAGAATACTTGTAACGTGAATATGCTCCGCAAAACTTTACAGACTAAATTAATCTCAATTGTATTAAATTAAGATCAGAAATCGTTCCTCCTCCCCCACCCCCGCGCTAGTAGTTTTTGTTTTGCTTTTTTGTTTTATTTTGTTTTTACGTTTTCCTTTCCCTTTACTTTTTTTTTTCTTAGCTTTTATTTATGTTTTCTTTTTTAGCTAACATGTGTTGTCAGAATTAATTAATTATTTAATTTTTTCGTTTCCTAATGTACGCGAGTTGAGTGGATTTGGCGGCGTAGTGAAAGTCGTGAGTGATTTAAGCGGATCTTAACGTTTTTATCGTTTGTTCTCCTCCCTCTCCTGGTTGATCGATTTCAATCGATGCTCCACTTATTTTTTGGATAGCTTAAGCTTAATTGCTTTGATTGATCAGGCTGAAATGGCGACTGAGAGATGCAGACGCAAGTGCAACCAAACCCGTTGGGCCTAAATCCCTCAAATCGTAAGTTAGATTTTATTTCTGTGACAAATAAAGGATGTTTCACACGTATGGCATTTTCTTACGTCAAATTTGGCCTTGCATTCATCGTCGTTCATTTCATCCAAGTCGAAACGATTGCTTTCGTAAGCAAAATCTGGATTCGTGAAGATAACAACTCGTACAAGATTATATAATCTTCATCAGAAATAAGACTGGCATCGTAGTAAGAGAAGAATCTGACAAAACTCTTTGAAAACGTGCCATAACAGACTCAAAGGGATCAAATAGGCTAGGATCTGAGAATGGAGGACGCCGAGTCGTGTAGCACCAGTGCTTAACAAATTAAATTTGGCTCGAGAACGACGACGTGAGTCCCGGGCCTTCTCGGACTTCACCACGGCGTCGCCTTGAAAAGTCCTCTTGCGTAAGCTCCCTAATTACCTCGCCTCTGCGCATCTTGATAAATATCCATCGCTAGCCACCTCAACTTCGGCGAATAGGTGCTAGTTATAATCCATTCCGCTCGCGCGCGATTGGCCTAAACAGGTCACGTGACCGAATATTCCATAGCTAAAACTGGGAATATCCGAGATTATAAAAAACTGGATCATTGGATAATGCAATTCGAGAGTTTTCATTGGCTAAGTCATCATGGTATATGAGTCATTATACCATGATCTACAAAAATGGCGAGCGTATGCGTGATTTTTTGGGCCTTTTTGTTTTTATTGTAGTGTAGTTTTCTATATTTTAGGGGCGTTTTTAATAAAACAATTATTCCACTCACGCTTGTTGGATATGAGACGATTATAGCCAACTCAGCGCTACGCGCCTCGTTGGCTATCTATCATCTCATATCCAACGCGGGCTTATGGAATAATTGTTAAATATTTTCCAATTTTCAAACCTGTGCGCGTTGCGAAAAAGATTTGAAGGATAATAAACACAATAGCCTCCATTAGGGGCGAAAATATGCTGAGGTATTTGTTATTGGATATTATCTGTTCCTCGTAGCTCACAGTTTTCAGAGAGCGTAGAAAACTGTTCAGTTCGCTTCTCGGAGCAGATAATTGTCCGCGGACAAATATCCCAGGATATTTTCGCGCCAAATGGAGGCTTATGTTTATGCATTCCTAATTTTCAAAGCCGCCTGTTACAAAACATTTGAAGAATAATACACACAATAGCCTCATTGTGGCGCAGAAATCTGCTCTAGGAAATATGATCGCTACTCGGAACAGATAATGTCCGCCGACAAATATCCTCCATTTAGCAAATAAAGGCTATTGTTTGTTTATAATTACAGCTATAACACCGCCAGAAGCACCGATACAAGTTTCATTCACTTCATTCCAATGAATTCTTGACAAATTAAAGGAGGTAACAAATCGTGTTGTAAACAGCAGTAGGTATTAAAGCTTAAAGCAACATCTATGTGCTTACTCGCATGATAAATCATCCTCCAAGTCAAAATTGATGAAGGAAATGTTCATCGTCAAGTTACGCGGAATAGGAATGGTATAACTGCAGTCCATATTGGGTAGGTAGTTGTTAGGATATCCAGGACTTTTTCGTGTGTTATTAACTACCGAACCACACCCTGTTTGAGGAAAGGCATATATATTATATATGCTAGATAAGAATGAACGTTCTGTTTGAGAAAACACTTTGCAGGACAGGTTTGCAAAAGATAACATCACACCATAAAACCCGACTACTGAATACTGCCTGAATGCTCCGCCCTAAACCCTTCAGAGGTAAGATAGAGAGCTAAAGATTTGGCCACCAAATTAGTATAGGGTGTCCACATATCATAACCGTAGTTTGATGAAGTGCATCTACTATGCCATGTAACACTCGATATGCAGGTCTGTTAACAGGTGCTTAATGTTACAAATATACTCAATCGCCCAATTTATAAAATATCAAACATTAAAAATTAGGAAAAGTACTTACTGTGTGGACGAGCAGTGAAAAGTATCAGGAATCCCCTTCTGTCTTCGCTATAGTCTGAGTGGAATGTTATCAACATCTTGTCTCCAGTTAAAAGAATGTTCTGTCCTGTCCTTTCGCCACAGTATTTACCAACCATTATTCCGTCTTTAATAATCTCTAGATAGTCAAAGCTGTAAAATGGAAACAATTCGCTGCTATCACACGATTCAGCTACTTCGGTGTCATTAACTAAGATAAAGCAGTCATAGATCTCAAATCCTTTATAACCAAGCTTGGTCGGAAGCTTACTCTAAGCTATTATTACTTTGTTTGGTACGGATTGACTTGTAAATCCTTATAACACATATATACCAATGATGGATCTTACAATATACCAGTTACTTTTATTTTCGCATTTTGTCTTATTAGGTCTACATCTTGGGAGAAAGTAACAAGCCAAAGAGATGGATAAGATGTCAGGCTGGAAAGGCTGTGAACAGCTTTCATTCTTTCCTATCCCTCTGGAGCGCAGAAGCTTAAAGTGCACAGAGCTCTCAAAATGGCACCTCGATCCCTGAAACTAAACGCAGCAGCTCAAACCATGAATTCAGATGTGCTGCTTACTATGCATGTAAGGGCCATTTGGCGCAGTTTTACAATTAAGCAATATCAATTTCGATTTCATATAAGATGCCGCTATCATGCTTACAATCTCACTTCACAACTGTGTTTACCATTCATACAGTGTTCAGCATAAGATTCAATGATTTAAGAGAGAGTTGCACTGACGATTCGACGCATAATCAAGCTGTGACGTGGCCCACCCAATCAGATGCGAGTTTATAACTCGTTGGTCTGTTCCAGAGTAAAGGATTCGGCCCGAATAACAAATTCGATGTTGAATTCTAATTTAGCCGTGTAGTAATTCAAAGGTTATTTTTACGCTCTCGCCAAATGATAGTCTGTGATTTTCGAAATACATCTTGTTTACGTGAAAACGAAAATGTACTTTTTGCAAGGAGTTTGGAAAAACGAAAGGAATTTGATCGAGAGATCTTATCTATATCATCATGCTTTAGTGACTGACCGTCAAAAGGTAAATTACCCGAAAGGTTCATTTTGCATGCTTCCGATTGCATGTTTTATGAACAATAAAATGGAATTGTTAAAGTTGTAGCTTGCGCATGCGCCGAAAAGTGAAACCCTCAATTTCATTTGTCAAGAATTTATGACAAGTGTCTCAATTTATAAACTGAAGTTGTTAAACAACTTTTCATAACATTTGACTCTCTCTTAGTTGAAGATAGGACATTCAAGATTAAAGCGAGGAACTTCTAGTCCTCTAGGCTAGAATCAAACAAGGTTCTATTCTTATACAACAATTTACGTATTCAACACAAGTTTAGTTGTTTTTCTTTTTTTTCGCATACATTAAGTAATTAAGTGTATGCTCCGTTGAAGGGCTAGCGCTCGAAACGTCAGCTTTCGAATCTCTTTACGGTGGCCAATTCACATTATCAACTCAGTTGATAAAACCAAATTAATTTTATTAAGTATAGCAGACGTTTAGATCGAAATTGGGACACTAGTTCTGTTTCTTTCCCCTTCATATCCCATGCTATTTTGAATTATTTGCCTTTGTCTATTTGAATTTATTTGTTCTTGTGTTTTGGTGAAAAACTCGTTAACCTAAACTAAATAAACTAGAGTTGCCTGCGCATTCTCTCCACTCTCCCCACCCCCACCCCCCAAAAAACATTGCAAGACTCTAAGATTGCATCCGAGTAAGTAAACCTTGTAACTAATTTATGATCTGTTGTTCTATGTTATAAAACAAGAACAGTCTAATCAAGTTTCACTCACTCCACTTTAATGAATTCTTGAAAAATTGAAGGAAGTACCAGATCGTGTTGTAGACAGCAGTAGGTATTAAAGCTTAAAGCAACAGCTATGTGCTTACTCGCATGATGAATCATCCTCCAAGACAAAATTGATGAAGGAAATGTTCATCGTCAGGTTACGCGGAATAGGAATCGTATAACTGCAGTCCATATGGGGTAGGTAGTTGTTAGGATATCCAGGACTTTTAAGTGTGTTATTAACCACCGAACCACATCCTGTTTAAGGAAATGCATAGATATTATATACATTATAGTCATTAATTTTCATTAATTCATCGTTTAATTTTTACATCGCGGTTTTGTATGATCAAAGAATGACTACACTCATAACTTTAATTATCGCTTCTCTCAGAGTTGGACGCTCTCTGAAATTCTGTTCAAACACAAGAAGTATTATATACATTACATATGTATAAAACACGACTTCTGAGTACTGCCTAAATGCTTCACCCTACTCTAAATCCTCCAGAAGCTCGAAACAGGTAAATTGCGTGTGCTGTTGTCACCAAATTAGTATAGGGTAATGTCACATGAATGCATCTAGCTACAGATACTCTAGTGTAATTATGACGTCGTGATGACGCATTTATTTCATTTTATTGGAAGTAAACGTCTTTCATCGATGTTCCCATCACATTTGGGAGTGTAATTAAGCAGAAAAATTAATAGAAACCAGTTTCCTTAGGTTGGGATGTCTACTAACACTGTGGGTGTCTGTAAGTGCCAGGGCTAGGAAGGTTGCTTAGGGGGACCGACCCCATCCCCTCCTTTTGCTGTTGTTAACGACAATACTTCAGGCCTGAAGGACCAAAAATTTCTTTGGCCCAACCCTAATTTTGAGTTCCTAGCTTAGAAAGCGTTGTCTTGGGGACCATATTCACATTCCCAAATGATAGGAAATGTTTACACTTTCCAAAAGAGAGAAATGCTCATCGTTTGTTGGTTGTCGTGGCGTCATGTGAAAACGGTCTATTAAGACGGCTTGGCCTGTTACAGTCAACAACTATAATCATGTTATAATCATTGACAGGTTTTACATAGATGCAGAAATGATTTTATTTGATCTTTAATTCATAGAGTAGCCATATTATTGTAAACATAGAAACAACAAGAACTACTTTTATGTTTGTCTACATTATAAAAATTTAACTGATCAGTAATCATGCCTGAGAGGAGACTGTTTTTACTACACGTTTGAAACTCTTTAAAATTTTGCCAAAAAGGACCTCTTTGTTTCTTTAACAACTCAAGAGAGCATACAAAAAGGCGGGAAGCTTAGTTAAAAAGGCCCGTTACCATAGCAATCGTAAAGTAAACACAATATCGTAACGCTGAGGATGAATTGTATTCCACATAATGTTCCTCACCATCGCACAGGCTAAGTTTTTTTTTTCTCCAAAATTAATTGCTGTGGAGCGAGCGTAGCGAGCGAGCAGCAACATAATCAGGATTTAAAAAGAATATATAAAAAGGAGTACTAATTTTCGAATTCATCACTGTTTACCAGAATGCATTGCATTTAACCAGAGTGCACTGCGCCACTTTTTACCAGAGTGCATTGCGCCATGAACAACACGAGGATGTGATATCGTCTTTTGGCGTGGATTTCAGTGACAAATTTTGCTCTGATTTACCTGTAAAACGACGTGAAGGAGATCGTAGTTGACTTTCACAACTCTTGCTTTGTTTTTAATGCAGTAGGTGAAAGTTTGCAAATCTGGACGATTAATTGTGACATATTATTTTAAACTTAGTATGTCATTGTTTAGCAGTCCTGTCTCCGTGGTCGAATTCTTAAATCAGATGAAGAGAAATCGTAGTTACTAAAACTTGTAGAATAATTAAAAAAAAAAAAACAAAAAACAAAAACAAAAAAAAACGGGAAACTGTAGAACACACGAGCTATTCCTTTTCATCCAGACATGGATTGAAACGTTTTAGTATTTTCACACTTCCGGCGATGGACGCGTCTTCAACACTGTCCACAGTCTAGAGGCATATAAAGCGTTCCAGTACAGAATTTATAAGTGAGATTTCTGCTCCTGCAATTTCCACGTCTTTTCGATTTTGGGTAAAGAGGAGGTAGATGTGTGTCGCATGTGTATGTGCTTTATTGTCTCGATCCCTTGTCACACTTCGCATCGATATGTCACGATGCATGAGGTTGATGCATAGAAGGACAGATTTTAAGTCACACACAAGATTTTGACACTAATTTTAAGAAATAAAGGTTATAATGTAAGACTTGGAACGCGCAGATAGATTAATGACTACGTAACATATGTAAGATATGTTACTATCAACACAATGTGCCGCAGCATTACTATCTTTTAGATACCCTAGTATCTAACAAACATTAATATATAATTAGGACTTCGACTATGATCTTGAAATTTCTATTTAAACAGTAGAGTGTTTCTGTCAAGGAGCTATCGGCTGATAGTTGCTCCGCGGAAATTTGATGTTCTTAAAACAAAGAGCTAGTTATAAGAAACATCAAATTTCCAAGGGTAAACTATAAGTCCGATAGTTCCGACACATAAACAGTCTATTGTCTTTATTGTTCACCACTAAATGTCCCGTAGCGCATGCCTAAAACTGAAAACGACAAGAATTTATTTATCAAAATTTCCAACCCAGCTATGGAGCGCCTGGTGTTTCGCATTTTCCGTTGTATCCTCTTCAAATGATTTTACATCTATACACGTATAAACAATTTTATATGTCAACTGTTGACTTCAAAAGAAGAAACCTAAAGAGGAACCTGTACCTTAGTATACCGCAGTTTTCAGCCTAAAAAAGTCCTTCTTTTGCCCTCTTCTAACTAAAATCGACATGGGACGATAAATTCTTTTCATCTTATCTAAAAACACTGTAGGAGAAAGCTGCCTTTCATGAGCCACTTCCGATGAGCGGGCACTATCGTCGGTTATAATCCATCAAATCTTTTCGCTCGCGCGCGATTGGTCTAAACACGCCACGTGACCGAATATTCCCAAGCTAAAACTGGGGGATATCCGAGATTAGTAAAATCCAACTAGTGGTCTATTATCAATGATGCGTTGTGATTGTTTGAGCTACTAGTAGGCTATTTGTTATAGCCCATTAGTAGCGAAAAGCGCCGGCTTTGAAAACCAAAACAATGGCTGCTGAATAGCTTTAATCTGCGAAAGATGTTTTGTCTCGATATTTTTTGACCAACTAGTTGGATTTTACTACAACAATTATTCCTCTCGCCTCATGGGCTTTAAGTCAATAGCCCATTCGGCCTTCGGCCTCATGGGCTATTGACTCAAAGCCCATTCGGGCTTGAGGAATAATTGTTAAATATACCCCAATTTTCAAACCTGCGTGCGTTGCGTAAAAGATTTGAAGGATAATAAACACGATAGTCTCCATTTAGGGCGAAAATATGCTCGGATATTTGTCCTTGGACATTATCTGTTCCTCGAAGCTCACAGTTTTCCTCGAGCTACGCTCTCGGAAAACTGTTCGCTTCTGGGAACAGATAATGTCCGCGGACAAATATCCTGGCATATTTTCGCGCCAAATGGAGACTATTGTTTATAAAGTTGCCCTAGGGCATTTTATTTAATAATTAGATTATGAGCTCGAGGTTTAAGCAATAGAAAACGTTTTCCGTGTTTTGCGTAGCCTGAAAGAAACACGAGAGTGGTTGGGAGAATTCGAGACAGTTGTGCAAACCCGAGACGAAGTCGAGGGTTTGCATAACTGTCGAGAATTCTCCCAGCCCCTCGAGTGTTTATATCAGGCTATGCAAACACAGGAAAAAGGTTTTCTATTGCTGTAATAAATCATTTCACAAAATTCATTAGACAAATGAAGGGAAATTTTGTTTATTAAATCCTTGATCCAAAAATATTTTCTCAATGCACGCTCTAGGCAATCATCTTTCCTACTAACCAATCAAAACGCGCATCTGATAACGCACGAACCAATGAAATTTCGCGTTACAAAAGTCAAAATTTGTGGCAAAATCGCTATCAAGGAAGCGAGCGCCGTGTAAATGAAAGAGATATCAACTTTGAATCCTTCTAAATCTTTAGGAGAAATGCCTAAATTTCGGTGAAACAGAAGAAATGTTCAAAAGATTTACGACTCTGTAAAGAAAAAACTTCAAGAGTGAAACCAGTGTGCTTGATCACTCTTGAAAGTTACTCGAACTTGCCCGATTTGGCAGCCCGAGAAGATGGTTGAGAAGTTGAATCGCCCATCGTGCTTTGTGAAGTTTTGCAGTTTGGAGTTATAGCACAAGCAGGCAGGGTTGAGTTTATGCAGTTCAGTCCATCATTTTGCTGAGCTGTCTGGTACATTCTTTAAGTTTTAATGGTCATTTTTAAACATTTGACAGCCAAAACACGGCAACCAATCGCCCGTGCACAATTTGATTTGAACAGATTTCTTATTGGCAGACTGTAACATATAGTTGGCGTTTAATGTTATTGCACATCTTTATTAAAAAAACAGAATGTGATTTTGAGAATTTTATTGTAGTAATTAAATGCAAAAATTACCTTGAAAAACGTTTACTGTGTATTTTGTTGCATAATATTCTGTTGTCTTTGCTTGAGCTCCCTCGACAAGGTCGTCTAGCTCATTAACATCGAGGCATGTAAAGCACTGTTGTTTGTCTTTCTTCTGCTTTTTTTTCCACGGGTCAGAGGGAAAGAGACGGTCAATCCCCAAATCAAAACTTGGGAAAGTTTTCTTCATTTGAATTCCTTAATATTTGTACCTGAGAGTTAGACTACCGGCTTTGAAATGGTTCAAATTGTGCCGGGAAACATAGAAAGGTGACGTGACAACCGTGTTGCATACTCTCATCTAAACACACCTATCGACCAATGAGAATGCGCGTACTGTCTTAAATATTTTATAATGGCTGATAGTATACGAGTAGCTCAGCCAATCAGATTGCATCATTTGCATTAATATACTAATAGAATTCTACTAATTAAACAGTAGAGTGTTTCTGTCGAGGAACTATCGGCTGATAGTTGCTTCGCGGAAATTTGATGTCCTTAAGACAGCATATTTACCCTCGAAGCTTCGCTTCGAGGGTAAATATTTGTTTTAAGAACATCAAATTTCCGCGAAGCAACTATCAGCCGATAGTTCCTCGACAGAAACACTCTACTGTTTAATTAGTAGAATTCTATTAGTATATTAATGCAAATGATGCAATCTGATTGGCTGAGCTACTCGTATACTATCAGCCATTATAAAATATTTAAGACAGTACGCGCATCTCATTGGTCGATAGGTGTGTTTAGATGAGAGTATGCAAACACGGTTGTCACGTCACGCTTTCTGTGTTTCCCCGGCACAATTTGAAACCATTTCAAAGCCGGTAGTCTAACTCTCAGGTACAAATATTAAGGAATTCAAATGAAGAAAACTTTCCCAAGTTTTGATTTGGGGATTGACCGTCTCTTTCCCTCTGACCCGTGGAAAAAAAGCAGAAGAAAGACAAACAACAGTGCTTTACATGCCTCGATGTTAATGAGCTAGACGACCTTGTCGAGGGAGCTCAAGCAAAGACAACAGAATATTATGCAACAAAATACACAGTAAACGTTTTTCAAGGTAATTTTTGCATTTAATTACTACAATAAAATTCTCAAAATCACATTCTGTTTTTTTAATAAAGATGTGCAATAACATTAAACGCCAACTATATGTTACAGTCTGCCAATAAGAAATCTGTTCAAATCAAATTGTGCACGGGCGATTGGTTGCC
>JAHPZR010045509.1:0-5000 GCA_019787425.1 Platygyra sinensis | reverse complement strand
AGTTTCCCGTTTTTTTTTGTTTTTGTTTTTTGTTTTTTTTTTTTTAATTATTCTACAAGTTTTAGTAACTACGATTTCTCTTCATCTGATTTAAGAATTCGACCACGGAGACAGGACTGCTAAACAATGACATACTAAGTTTAAAATAATATGTCACAATTAATCGTCCAGATTTGCAAACTTTCACCTACTGCATTAAAAACAAAGCAAGAGTTGTGAAAGTCAACTACGATCTCCTTCACGTCGTTTTACAGGTAAATCAGAGCAAAATTTGTCACTGAAATCCACGCCAAAAGACGATATCACATCCTCGTGTTGTTCATGGCGCAATGCACTCTGGTAAAAAGTGGCGCAGTGCACTCTGGTTAAATGCAATGCATTCTGGTAAACAGTGATGAATTCGAAAATTAGTACTCCTTTTTATATATTCTTTTTAAATCCTGATTATGTTGCTGCTCGCTCGCTACGCTCGCTCCACAGCAATTAATTTTGGAGAAAAAAAAAACTTAGCCTGTGCGATGGTGAGGAACATTATGTGGAATACAATTCATCCTCAGCGTTACGATATTGTGTTTACTTTACGATTGCTATGGTAACGGGCCTTTTTAACTAAGCTTCCCGCCTTTTTGTATGCTCTCTTGAGTTGTTAAAGAAACAAAGAGGTCCTTTTTGGCAAAATTTTAAAGAGTTTCAAACGTGTAGTAAAAACAGTCTCCTCTCAGGCATGATTACTGATCAGTTAAATTTTTATAATGTAGACAAACATAAAAGTAGTTCTTGTTGTTTCTATGTTTACAATAATATGGCTACTCTATGAATTAAAGATCAAATAAAATCATTTCTGCATCTATGTAAAACCTGTCAATGATTATAACATGATTATAGTTGTTGACTGTAACAGGCCAAGCCGTCTTAATAGACCGTTTTCACATGACGCCACGACAACCAACAAACGATGAGCATTTCTCTCTTTTGGAAAGTGTAAACATTTCCTATCATTTGGGAATGTGAATATGGTCCCCAAGACAACGCTTTCTAAGCTAGGAACTCAAAATTAGGGTTGGGCCAAAGAAATTTTTGGTCCTTCAGGCCTGAAGTATTGTCGTTAACAACAGCAAAAGGAGGGGATGGGGTCGGTCCCCCTAAGCAACCTTCCTAGCCCTGGCACTTACAGACACCCACAGTGTTAGTAGACATCCCAACCTAAGGAAACTGGTTTCTATTAATTTTTCTGCTTAATTACACTCCCAAATGTGATGGGAACATCGATGAAAGACGTTTACTTCCAATAAAATGAAATAAATGCGTCATCACGACGTCATAATTACACTAGAGTATCTGTAGCTAGATGCATTCATGTGACATTACCCTATACTAATTTGGTGACAACAGCACACGCAATTTACCTGTTTCGAGCTTCTGGAGGATTTAGAGTAGGGTGAAGCATTTAGGCAGTACTCAGAAGTCGTGTTTTATACATATGTAATGTATATAATACTTCTTGTGTTTGAACAGAATTTCAGAGAGCGTCCAACTCTGAGAGAAGCGATAATTAAAGTTATGAGTGTAGTCATTCTTTGATCATACAAAACCGCGATGTAAAAATTAAACGATGAATTAATGAAAATTAATGACTATAATGTATATAATATCTATGCATTTCCTTAAACAGGATGTGGTTCGGTGGTTAATAACACACTTAAAAGTCCTGGATATCCTAACAACTACCTACCCCATATGGACTGCAGTTATACGATTCCTATTCCGCGTAACCTGACGATGAACATTTCCTTCATCAATTTTGTCTTGGAGGATGATTCATCATGCGAGTAAGCACATAGCTGTTGCTTTAAGCTTTAATACCTACTGCTGTCTACAACACGATCTGGTACTTCCTTCAATTTTTCAAGAATTCATTAAAGTGGAGTGAGTGAAACTTGATTAGACTGTTCTTGTTTTATAACATAGAACAACAGATCATAAATTAGTTACAAGGTTTACTTACTCGGATGCAATCTTAGAGTCTTGCAATGTTTTTTGGGGGGTGGGGGTGGGGAGAGTGGAGAGAATGCGCAGGCAACTCTAGTTTATTTAGTTTAGGTTAACGAGTTTTTCACCAAAACACAAGAACAAATAAATTCAAATAGACAAAGGCAAATAATTCAAAATAGCATGGGATATGAAGGGGAAAGAAACAGAACTAGTGTCCCAATTTCGATCTAAACGTCTGCTATACTTAATAAAATTAATTTGGTTTTATCAACTGAGTTGATAATGTGAATTGGCCACCGTAAAGAGATTCGAAAGCTGACGTTTCGAGCGCTAGCCCTTCAACGGAGCATACACTTAATTACTTAATGTATGCGAAAAAAAAGAAAAACAACTAAACTTGTGTTGAATACGTAAATTGTTGTATAAGAATAGAACCTTGTTTGATTCTAGCCTAGAGGACTAGAAGTTCCTCGCTTTAATCTTGAATGTCCTATCTTCAACTAAGAGAGAGTCAAATGTTATGAAAAGTTGTTTAACAACTTCAGTTTATAAATTGAGACACTTGTCATAAATTCTTGACAAATGAAATTGAGGGTTTCACTTTTCGGCGCATGCGCAAGCTACAACTTTAACAATTCCATTTTATTGTTCATAAAACATGCAATCGGAAGCATGCAAAATGAACCTTTCGGGTAATTTACCTTTTGACGGTCAGTCACTAAAGCATGATGATATAGATAAGATCTCTCGATCAAATTCCTTTCGTTTTTCCAAACTCCTTGCAAAAAGTACATTTTCGTTTTCACGTAAACAAGATGTATTTCGAAAATCACAGACTATCATTTGGCGAGAGCGTAAAAATAACCTTTGAATTACTACACGGCTAAATTAGAATTCAACATCGAATTTGTTATTCGGGCCGAATCCTTTACTCTGGAACAGACCAACGAGTTATAAACTCGCATCTGATTGGGTGGGCCACGTCACAGCTTGATTATGCGTCGAATCGTCAGTGCAACTCTCTCTTAAATCATTGAATCTTATGCTGAACACTGTATGAATGGTAAACACAGTTGTGAAGTGAGATTGTAAGCATGATAGCGGCATCTTATATGAAATCGAAATTGATATTGCTTAATTGTAAAACTGCGCCAAATGGCCCTTACATGCATAGTAAGCAGCACATCTGAATTCATGGTTTGAGCTGCTGCGTTTAGTTTCAGGGATCGAGGTGCCATTTTGAGAGCTCTGTGCACTTTAAGCTTCTGCGCTCCAGAGGGATAGGAAAGAATGAAAGCTGTTCACAGCCTTTCCAGCCTGACATCTTATCCATCTCTTTGGCTTGTTACTTTCTCCCAAGATGTAGACCTAATAAGACAAAATGCGAAAATAAAAGTAACTGGTATATTGTAAGATCCATCATTGGTATATATGTGTTATAAGGATTTACAAGTCAATCCGTACCAAACAAAGTAATAATAGCTTAGAGTAAGCTTCCGACCAAGCTTGGTTATAAAGGATTTGAGATCTATGACTGCTTTATCTTAGTTAATGACACCGAAGTAGCTGAATCGTGTGATAGCAGCGAATTGTTTCCATTTTACAGCTTTGACTATCTAGAGATTATTAAAGACGGAATAATGGTTGGTAAATACTGTGGCGAAAGGACAGGACAGAACATTCTTTTAACTGGAGACAAGATGTTGATAACATTCCACTCAGACTATAGCGAAGACAGAAGGGGATTCCTGATACTTTTCACTGCTCGTCCACACAGTAAGTACTTTTCCTAATTTTTAATGTTTGATATTTTATAAATTGGGCGATTGAGTATATTTGTAACATTAAGCACCTGTTAACAGACCTGCATATCGAGTGTTACATGGCATAGTAGATGCACTTCATCAAACTACGGTTATGATATGTGGACACCCTATACTAATTTGGTGGCCAAATCTTTAGCTCTCTATCTTACCTCTGAAGGGTTTAGGGCGGAGCATTCAGGCAGTATTCAGTAGTCGGGTTTTATGGTGTGATGTTATCTTTTGCAAACCTGTCCTGCAAAGTGTTTTCTCAAACAGAACGTTCATTCTTATCTAGCATATATAATATATATGCCTTTCCTCAAACAGGGTGTGGTTCGGTAGTTAATAACACACGAAAAAGTCCTGGATATCCTAACAACTACCTACCCAATATGGACTGCAGTTATACCATTCCTATTCCGCGTAACTTGACGATGAACATTTCCTTCATCAATTTTGACTTGGAGGATGATTTATCATGCGAGTAAGCACATAGATGTTGCTTTAAGCTTTAATACCTACTGCTGTTTACAACACGATTTGTTACCTCCTTTAATTTGTCAAGAATTCATTGGAATGAAGTGAATGAAACTTGTATCGGTGCTTCTGGCGGTGTTATAGCTGTAATTATAAACAAACAATAGCCTTTATTTGCTAAATGGAGGATATTTGTCGGCGGACATTATCTGTTCCGAGTAGCGATCATATTTCCTAGAGCAGATTTCTGCGCCACAATGAGGCTATTGTGTGTATTATTCTTCAAATGTTTTGTAACAGGCGGCTTTGAAAATTAGGAATGCATAAACATAAGCCTCCATTTGGCGCGAAAATATCCTGGGATATTTGTCCGCGGACAATTATCTGCTCCGAGAAGCGAACTGAACAGTTTTCTACGCTCTCTGAAAACTGTGAGCTACGAGGAACAGATAATATCCAATGACAAATACCCCAGCATATTTTCGCCCATAATGGAGGTTATTGTGTTTATTATCCTTCAAATCTTTTTCGCAACGCGCGCAGGTTTGAAAATTGGAAATATTTAACAATTATTCCATCAGCGCGCGTTGGATATGAGATGATAGATAGCCAACGAGGCACGTAGCGCCGAGTTGGCTATAATCGTCTTATATCCAACAAGCTCGAGTGGAATAATTGTTTTATTAAAAACGCCCCCAAAATATAGAAAACTAGACTACAATACAA
>JAHPZR010045508.1:0-22304 GCA_019787425.1 Platygyra sinensis | reverse complement strand
GTAGCTTTGGAAAGTCGTCTTTGTCTCCTTTCAGCAGCGTCGTCATTCTCTGCTAACTGATTTGTCGGGGTGTTTGTGCTCGTAAGGACGATTGCACGCCTTCGTCTCGCATTTGGAGAAACAAAAATCCGGCGTTCGAAATGGTGATGCGACGGCCGCCATGTTTTACGGTTTACCGGGAGGAACAAAATGGCGATTTCAAGGTGACTCGAGAGGAGAAAGCGATGAGACAGGCTGAGGTTACTTTTTCCTCAGTCAAAGCTTGCCCAGAATTGCTGATTGAACTTTTTATAGTTGTGTACTCTTCCAAGATCTTCGAGCTTCGCGCCCAAAAAACTCGTGTCAACAACCGTTTCTTCAAATAACCACGTGACCTAAGAAAAGTTACTAACCCTCCCCTCCCGGCGTAAACTTACAGAGTAGTGGAAGATCGGAAGATGGCTGGTTTCGTGACAGCGAATCGTTGGCAACTGGAGTTAAAACTCATAAAACTTCAGAAGGACGAATTTTGTGTACAGGAGTTGGATGTGTTGGATGTTTTCCTGAAGTTTTAACCGAAGAAGCTAACGAGCTAGGAGTCTGTGACTTGGATCTGTCGGGAAGCATTTTAGGTCTTCGTCCGTTCTTAGACGAAGAAAAATTCCCGGGAAAACTTAAAACTGAAAGGAAAACACTTTCCAAGGATTAAAAAGAATTTGAAACCAAAGATAAGGGGACGCAAAAGAACAATGAAAGAGAAAAAGGATTCTTCCGAGGGAGATCTGAGAGACTTTGGAAATGACAAAGGCAAATCTGGAGATACCTCAAGCTCAACTTCCGAAATACAGCCCCAAACAACTTCGACCGTAGCGACGCAAACGGAGCTGTCCGAATTGCAACCGCTTTCAAAACTCGTAAGTGATGTGCACAGGCAAGATTTACTAACTCTTGATGAGGGAAACAGGCCTGAAATAGTGGGAAATTCATATAACAATCACGCACAAATTGGCGCTAATTGTAACATTGTTCAAGTTGACGACAACGTAAACAAAACACACAGGAATCCAGTGGGTTTATTTACTCAGCCATCTGGCTCAAGATTAGAAAAAATCCACGATAAAATCTACATCGCAAGTGGTAGGAACATAGCACTAAGTTCGTGCGACAGTAGTCTCACTCACAAAGACACTTCTAATTCTGCCGAACAGGCGAATGACTTAACGACCACAACAGAACAACAGCCTCCTGCACGTGGAGAAGACGCAGTGTGTTTTTTCTTTGCCTTAGAATACTACAATAGCCAGCGAATGTTACCCGACTTTAGGGTCATGGAGATCGTCGAGGCACTCAGTAAAGACGTGGATCTCAGAGACATCAAGTGTGTTCAAAGAATTTCTCGGCGATGGCATATGGTATTAAAAA
Source organism: Platygyra sinensis (assembly GCA_019787425.1). Lineage (NCBI taxonomy): Eukaryota > Metazoa > Cnidaria > Anthozoa > Scleractinia > Merulinidae > Platygyra > Platygyra sinensis. The sequence continues at coordinate 20,903 of JAHPZR010045508.1, read as the reverse complement.
GTCGCAAATACATCAGGCTTTTGCGACACTCGGGGTTGAAGTTGAGAGGGAGGGTGTACCAGCTAGTAGATGACGTTGATGGCTATTTTGATTTGGTTCAATGAAAAAATCGAGTTGTTTATTAAACTTGAGTAGGACTTGCTATATCTCATTGAGTCTTTAACTGTTCTCACGCTTCTCTTTAATGATAGACTCCTTTTGAAATGTTGCAAACCTACTTTTCAATGAAGGCAAACAGCTAAAACTTGTCCTTATGGCCTCCTGATCTCCCAGCACCTCGCCAGGGCACTTGTCCCTTCAAATGTGGGAAGTTGGCACGGGTGGGGTGGAGTTTGGGGACTATGTTGTACAAATGGATGTCAGTTGCACAAAACCCTTTACTCTATCCATCTACTGCATAGATTGTGATGTTCTGTTTTGTTTTTTTTTTCTGGCTGGAATGAAAATAGAGATTGTTGTAAATTGAATAATGTTATATTTCAGTATCAGTTCCAAGTAATCTGAAATATCAGTTGAATATCCCATTCTTGGCCGATTTACCATGGGCTTACTCTTAGGGCAGGAGGAACCACTGACTTTTTTTTTCTTGAGAATATCTATGGGTGCATTCCTTTGGGGTGATCTGGATCAGGATCAGTGATCCATGATCTGTGAGATCATGTGCATCAAAGAAACTGGTCAATCCATGGAAGAGTGGATTCATTGGTTCCTTTGATGCACTATGATCCAGATAGATCTTAGATCACTGAACCTGATTCAGATCACCCCAAAGTAACTCACCGTATGTTCCCTTTGTGAAAAACAGTTGACATTGACCTCAAAGTAGCCATTGAGAGATAGGATAATGCTAGCTATGTAAAAATCGCAGATATTTCCTGACAACTCTTTCCAGAAAATATACAACAACAAAAATTTAATATGAATTCACCATACTAATTCACCCAGACTTCGAACAATAAAAATTCAAGGTGTGCACTATCATTACCAGCATCAATTTTAGTCATTTCAAGTTACATGTATGAACCCAACTGGCACATGGTCTGTGCCATGTCATTACTTAACAGTTATGGTTAATATAACAAATCTAAGTTATAATTAGTCTTGCTGCTCATGTATGATCCAAATATAGTCCTCAGCTTGGAATATAACAGCTTGTCTCAGCATATCACAGTACATGTATTTTTTTTTTACTTTTCACTTTACGAGATCGTACCAAACATAGGATCATCACCTCCCAAAGGTTTCCTCTGAGCAAAGTTTATTTGCCTTACAAGAAACTTCATGTTTTGGAAGATGAATAATGTTCATGATGTCACAAGCAAGAACAAAAAAGGCCAGAGTACCTGAAGGGAAAAAACCATGAACCCATGAATGCCACTAGCAATAGGCCACTTAGCTGATTCAGAAGATTTACACGGTTAACATCTTTATTTCCAGAAAAAATTAGTCCTCAATCACAATTCCAGATTTTCTTCCCAATGAGAAAATACAAAACTTGATAACGACAACATAGCCTCCCTGCTATTTCTACACCAGCAACAACAAAATGACACTTGCACAAGCAGCTGCACAAAACATTAGCAAACTGCAATTTTTATTATATCGGTTCTCAATGAAACTGTACAGCCTAATTAATTACATGAACTATTTCAAGTTTTTGCTTTTTGTACATCAGTAATGAGAAAACAAAGAAATGCTCCTTCCCTCCCCAGAAAAGCTCACTACCACCCCATGAAATTAATGCTGCAAGTTTCAGTCTACTAACAGAAGGAAATATCTTTAATTCATGGCCAATTTGTACAGAAGTGACCCTAAATCATTAACAATTATTAATGCCAGAACAAGTCTTGTTTTACTTGCAACTAAAAGCATATTTTAAATTGTTTGCTTCATTAATCTTTATTTTTCTTTAGTTGTAAAGGAGGCAGAGGTGAGCTTGAAAGAATTGAAGGTTTGAAAAAAAAAATTTCATGCAAGGAAACTTTTTCAATGATCAGACCAATATCAAGCATGTGATTTTAATATTAACAATTTAAAACTCTGAAGAGGGTGAAGAAATCACCCACAAAAGTGACGACCCTTGTGTTGCATTGCTGGGTCTGATTTGCTGGTAATCAATGTAAAGCCCCAAGCCAGCATTCATTGTGTTGGGTACCTATAGTAACTCAACTAACCTTAACAGTGCTGTACATACCAAGAGATTCCCTTTTCAATTAAGTTTTTGTGGGAGAAGAAAAATTAATCAAAACATATTGCAAAAACCTATGATCATTAGGCCAGACGAATCAAGTTGCTTGAATCAAATAGAGTTGTTTCACAAACATTTCTAAAATGCCACTTGCATGCTACAGAAACAAAAGTCTGGGTTTACGATTGCACGAGTTTCAAGCCTTTAGATCCTTGTATTATTTCCACAAAGTAGAAAATATCAGGTTTAGAGTGCACCAGTTGAGTTGATGTATCTTATCCAATAGAGGTAGATGGTTTGTGAAGGTCCTTAAAGGTGAATGACTGAGGTGCATGGAATTCTGTTGGGGAGATTTTAAGCACGCTATGCCTGCTGTAGTAAGTGGTTACCAAATAGCGCTAGTTGCACAGCAACAACTTCCAGCATGCTGTTGCTATTTCTGGTAAGTAACACAAACTAATCATTATTATCTAGCTCTAAAGGCCTTGTTCCCCTAATTGTAATAGTGACCTAAATGTTTAAGCTTAACCACCCTTACATGGGCTAACATTACCCCTTCAGAGCTCTATCCTGGAAAATAGTATACTTTTTCTATTACTAAGTATCTACAAGCACTCAGATGCCATGTGATTTACATGTGCTACCTTACACCACCAAATAAAGTATATACAGCTATCTTAACTTCAAGAGATTTTTTTGTACAAAGATACAACAAACAGAAGACTAAGACTTGACTATAAAACAGGTCATCTTAAGGTGGTGACTGTTCCCTTTCCATTCTGGTCTGGTGAGTAATTAAGGAAATCCCACATGAGAATTGTGTCATCATGGGAACTGCTCACTATCTGAAAATCATCAAACTGCAGCCTGAAAACTCTACCATTGTGTTCCTGGAAAGACAAAGGTGATAATGTACAAATTAACAACTGCCTCACAACATTGAGGTTGGGTGCCTGGGAAATCCAGGAGTTTCCACTGTTGGCAGCCAGCTCCTAGATAGAGACTGCTCCCTTGGGTGGAAAATCCTGGCAACCCAGCCATAAACTTCCACATGGAAGAGAGAAAAACTGGGCACATGGCACATTCAATTGACAAAAACAGTGGAAAGACAGGGAGGGACAGGAGGGAAAATGCTTCTGAGAAGAGTCCCCATGCTAATAATAAAAACACTAATCCTCAAGAAAACCCTGACCAAACATAAACTGTCTCCTACAATGCTCTCTGGTCCAAAAAAAACATGGAATTCTGGCACAAGCACCTATCTAATTGCCACTGACAGCAAAGGTAAAATGTGTGCTCCTTGTTGTTAACGGCATTTAATTACACTTGTTATAAGCCAGTAAAGGACATTTATCATAATTATTTTAATAATTTTGTTACTAATATTTGCTTGAAATTCTTTATTCTAACTTGGTGGCAGTAAGGTGCCAGAGTTCTACTAAATTCAAGCCATGCATCACAAGCTTACCACAAGAGTTCGAAGGCACAGTGTCCCTGCTGGAGCTCTTGGATCTAAAGCAGCTTGAAGATCCCACACTTTGATTTTCCTGTGACAAAAAATGCACAGCATGTTGCTACGTTTGTCAGCAGTTTTGTTGAACAGTGAGCCATTAGTGAGCAAGAGTGGATCTATAGACCTCTGAAAGTGATGTAAGGACATACAAGATTGGGAGATGAAAAGATTTGAATTTCAAAACGGAACAGGAATCAACTTCCTCAGTAGTACAGGGATAACATGTTCTGAAAGGACATTTCACATCAATTGGCATTTGCTGGAAAATGTTTGATGCCTGAATCTTACATGTACCAGTACTTCCTGTAACAAACTGTGCTCCAAAGCTTTTCCATATATGAAAGACTCATATTCTGGAGTATTGGTCAGTTGTCTTTAAGCCAAAAATGTGCCATTCATTTTTCAGATAAAGAGTAATATTTTGATTAGCAGATCCTTACCCATCATAAGCTCCACTAACTATCCTTTTGTTATCAAAGCGAATACACCTGAAAACCAAACATCTCGATGAGATTCAAGCACACAACAGTGAAATCAATCCACTACAAGGCTTACTACTAAAAATATGCTACTGCGTGATTTACACTTGGATCTTAATTTGAGAGAAAATACTTCACCAATTACCTGACTAATTCCTCATGGCCTTCTAAGACTCTAAGACAAGCTCCACATTCAATGTCCCATAATCTGTTTGGAAGAAGTCGAGACACATGAAAACATGTTCTTCAAATTTTAATGGACATGAAGTGAAACTCCAACATTACAGAGTGCCATAAGACAGCAAAAATATGTCCAATGTAAAATGGGATTGTTAAGTTAACTTGACGTCCTGTGCCATAAATTTTTCTTACAACCAAGAGTCATTTTCCTGGGCTGAAGAATATTATTTATTACACTGAAGACTTTGCTATAAAGGGGCCTCTTGTATCAGGGTTCCAAAAGACACAGTAATTTTCATTTGCATGTTTCAATTACCTTATAGTATTATCTGAAGAACCACTAACAACCAACCGATCCCGATACTGTAAACAAGCTATTCCACGCTTGTGTCCATTCAGGGTTCTGACAAACTCACATGTGGACGTGCTCCATACCTGAAGAAGTGGAAAGACTGATGTGTAAAAATAACACAGAACACCAGTACAAGTACAAAATGAAAACAAAGTCACTGGGCTCTTCAGAATGACCCAGAAACATAAGGACAGAAATCAAAACATTGACCAGCTCCAGTCAATGAGTCACCTTTAGCCTAGCAACAAGCTCACTTAAAAGCTCTTGCAGAAGAGTGTAGGGGCAGGGGATGAAGGTGAGCTTGTATGCATCACTTGGGATTTTTTACCATAAATGGATGACATAGATGCAACCATGCCACCTGGTGGTTTACACTCAAAACAAAAATTTTGACGCTAAACTTTGGAAATGCAAAAATAAAATCCTTTTGCTACAGGTTCAACACTTTCCAGATATATAGCTTTTTTGTAACATGAGTTTGTAAATACTTTATAACACTATTTATAATTTCATGAATATTCTTCAAAAAGGTGCAACAGGACTTTTAAAGTGAAAGTTCCCAACTGTGCTTTAAAAATATTTCAAAAGGTGTATTTTTTTCTTTTTTATCCACCACATACATTACTTTAGGAAAAGGGATTTAAAAATTTTAATTGATGTGAGCAGTGGATTACTTTCTCCTTTTTTTATTTGTAACTTTATTCACTTTAGTATTTTTATTCTGATGGATAGGATTTTATGTTGTAAATAATTTTAATGTTAAAAATTAATTTGTCCATAGTCCTAACAACTTTGACTTTTTTGAGGTGTCCTCAATTAGCAGCAATGCTAAATCTTATTGACACATAAATAAAGTTATTGCATTCGACAAAGTGGAACGCAAGCCTAATTTTGTTGCGTGACTATGGAGAGTTAGTTGCCCTGTGTAAGGTTATAGGCTGGAAAATCCACATTCCTGTAAGGGCACAAAAATGGCCACCCCGCTTAATTTTTGCAGGGGCATGTCACGGCATAGTTAATTAACTATGTCACAGCCACTAAACTGGTACCGTAGGGTGTAAGTGAGACACTGATGTGACGAACATGTGAGCACGCGAGCAGGCAATGTAGACTTTGGTCCTTCTTTCAATGTGCTCTTGATCTCATTCTTTTGCCGTGGGATTTTGAGGCTGAGTAGTATTTGCCCCCGCAGGGTTTTGGCCCAGACGGCCAGAACCCGAGAAGGCACCCTAGGAGCCACCGCGTATAGAGAGGAAAATCACTGTACCAGAAAAAATCTCGATTTTTGAGAACACGGCTCGCAAAGGATTGCCGAAAGTTCGCTGGGGGTCGAATAAACAAGCAAAGGATTCTGGGAGCGTGTTCCACACCACACGGTTCTGAATTCCACATTTGGCAAGGTAAGGTTGTGTGTCAGCTTTCTCGATCAATTTAAGTTGATTAATTGAAAAACCGCTTTGAAGTTCATTCGATCCAGATTCTAAAATAGCATTGCTCATCGGGGTTTTTGACGAAAGTTGCATAAATTTATTTATTTCATCAATCAACTGTCACTACTAGAAATTCGAGGCCAGTGTGGTTCAGTTGCAACTAAATAGCTAAATACCCGGCTAAATACTCTTCCGATCGTCAGTTTTACCTTTGACATCTCGTTTATTTGGATCACTTATTTTTACCGCTGAGTAATCTTACGTGGCATAGAGCCCATATGACGGCTGGGTGACTGGCAGGGATGCAAATGTAAATGTTTGTGGCGTTTTCGTTGAGAACAAAAAGCTTTACTCTAATTTGCATATATGGCAACTATAATGCGATACTTCTGGTTATATATCGCAAAAAATCTTGACTTCTGTTCTGCTTTTGAGAAAAGTTTGCTCGTATATCAAGACAAATGGTTTGTTTCAGTATCAAACTATAACAAAAGAGTGGTTTGATATTTTTTCCAGAATCCACTTCATGAGAGTATTAAGGACGGTGCCTACTAATTCAAAAGTATTTTTGCGCGGTTCACTGAATATGCGGGAAAAGCAAATCATAACGAGTGCTATTGGAATCCGAAAAGAAAATTGGGGGTTACCACGCATTTTTCGAAGATAATTAATCAGCAATATTTGTAAAAAGCTTTAAAATACAAAGCAATGTATGGCGTTTTTTTCCCAATTGAAGCTTAATTATCTCTGAAAAATGCGTGGTTACCCCCAATTTTCTTTTTGGATACCAAGAGCACTTGCTAAGTTCTACTTTCTCCACATAGTTTTGAACCGCGCAAAAATATCCCTGTATTATAAGCACCACCCATAGGAAATCCGAGTATCTCGAGATGCGCAGACCGTATGCGCAATAACAATAGTAGGCACTGTCCTTAAGTAAAGAATTCCATGTGATAGAATGAGTTACACAGAGTGTGTTGGTTTAGTTAACTTAGTTGATCCTTTGGATCACAGTTATGGTAAGATGCCTAAGTTACTTGAACAGTACGAGTGATACAGTTTACAAAAAAATTAAAATTTTAGTTCCTAAAATAACGTTCAATATTATTGTTTTCAATCAAAGCGGGGGCAGCTTTAGTGATAACTATTACTAGAATATTCAATAGTCCTTTCCAGTATGATGTTATTTAAACGTTCGTTCGAACTCACAATGAGCTTGTTTATTTTATATGTTCACGAACACGATCGCCTAGCCTTTGGGATGTTCACTGGAAACAGCTGTGTGAAAATCCCTGGGCTGTATTTGATTGCATTTGTGGATTTAGTTCCAATTGCGACAGAAAAGGTCAGTAGTATCCGGTCGAATATTATTTGGAATCAGTAGAAGAGTACTCTGAAGGAAAGATCCATAAGAGTGAACCTGAACCAGGGAATGGAAATGTAAATACTGTGTACTTTGTTAATCATGCCTGGGGAAATACTCGAATCAGTCGCACGGAGTTTGTTTACGCGATCAACAAGCACGCGATTGCAAATGTTTACTCAGTTATATTTGAGCTTCCTGCTTAGAATAATGTTCGAAAAAAATATACTTTTACAGATTAGCTTTTGCGCTTAAACATTACAAGTCAATGTGACAATATTTAGCACGAAATTTGAAAGCTGATGTAATTTTTTTAGTCCTATTAAACTTGTGAGTCTACGGAAACTGGTGCCGTCACGCAACGCAGTCTTCAATCAGACTGGCATGGACTTTGTCACTGAAATATCTTTCTGTAAAACCCCGGTTGTTGATGAAAAAAGGTTTGTTTTTAGAAGTTGAGAGTCAGCTAGGGAAATCTTTTAAGGTATCTGTATAAACATTCATACGACATCGAACGCACTCTCATAATCTTTGATTACTACTAGTTATTATTTTGTATTATAGTTTTCAAGAACAACTTGCAAGCATGTCTTAGAATCAGTCACACAGAAAAATGAAACAGTCATTAACATTATTATGTTTTATCTCTGATTTGCACTGATTGGCTGATGCTGACAACAGAAGTGGCTGGAGGTCTTTTTAAGTATGAGGCTTCAAAGGGAGCTTGCTCACAGACAATACTCCGAAATGGTTGGATGCCACCACAATCCTATGTTCACATCTTCACCATTTCACTTAAGACAATATTTTTGTGTTGGCGTGTGGGATAAATGTATAAAGAGCAGAGCAGTCTGAGAAAACACTAGTATTGGAGAATTGCTTGGTTACTTATGGAGCAACCTTACAGGAACCATGTCCTTAACATAACATATTTAGTGCATTTTATATTTGGATTTGACTTATGCAGCACCTTAACTACCAGTATACCTTTATAGTTCGGTCTCCAGATGCAGACACAATGTACTTGTCATCAAAGTCCACTACATTAACAGCAGCCCTGTGTCCAACCAGTACTCTCCTCAGGTTTATGTCAGTAGGTGACTGCATATCCCACACAGCTATTGATCGATCCTTCAAATGAAAGAAGTTGTGTTACATAAATATACAAAGCAGGTAAATAGCTAGGTAGATGTAAAATGCATTTGAGTCCATCAGGCTGGTGTTTTGGGTTTCTGTAGCATGAAGCTCCCAGGGGTATTTTCACTCTACACCGGAAGGAATGCAGGTCCATTGAAGGGTTACCCTCTGCAATAAAATCACCAGTACCCATTTATACACCTGGTTGAAAAGGCATTGTGAGAGTAAAGCATTGATGCCAAAACTTAGGCATTGTGCCTCCCACACCAAATTTTAAATATGTTAAGGTAATTAAATGCTCATCATGCCACAGACCATTTGCACAGATTGACGAGGAATTTGCCTAATATTGGTGAATATTGCAAGAAAGAGCTCAGCATAAGTAATAGCAGATTTCCACAATCTCGCTATTTGACCACAACCCCAGAACTCAGTAAATGGTTTTCCTTTATTATATAAATTTTAAAGCTACAGTGAAGTTTAATAACAACTACCCTGCTAAGTAAAATTGTAAAATGAAAAGGGAAGAATTCTGGTAGTTCTATAGTCAAATGATGCTGTCTTGCAAATGGCCTATGCAATGCTTTATTGTTACTCTTAGACCATCAGAAATGAACATTTTGCTGTTAAATCAAAATAAATTGAAAGGCATGAGGAACAAAGTAACAGCTGATGTTTTTCATAGACACATACTCTAATAACAATCTGCACTGAACCAGTATAGTGCAAGTTTACAGTTTTCTGTAACTTTGTTAATTAGTAGATTAAAAGTACATCAGTAGGTACCTTTGAACAGGTCACCATCATTCCTTCCTGAAATCTTAGATGAAGCACAGCCTCGCAATGATGGATCAATGTGTTCAACATTTCACCAGTATGGACATTCCATACCCTGCAAAATAAACAATCATTATTTATTCATATCTTGTGATACACTACTGCACACACAACACTCTTTCTGACACAATCTTATAGGTTACAAAATTGTAAGCTGACATGTGCAACAGGACAGGTTTATGTCAGCCAGGCTGAAGTAATCTATCTGGTTCCACACACACAAGTCGGCAACTCAATCAGTACGTAAAGGCTCCTAACCTTCACCAGTGAACATACATGATTGCATTTTTGCACCTTTCCCAACAAATCAAGCTCAGTGTTAGCCTCCCACGCAGACGTTCTTAGGCTTGTCACGCGTTCCTCCCCACGAACGTCTGCTCAACAGACAGGCCACTTCCGTTCACTGGCGGTTAGCCTTTGTTTTAAAAGAACCAATCCTGTTCAGTTAATGTTGACATCTCTGTTGTTTGTCAGGCTGTTCGCCATGTGCTTATGCATTGTTTAGGCTCATTTATGTTGCATGATATTTGCTTTCGAGGGGCAAAATATGGAAAATAAGAATTTTTCCGATGGTGACCTGTTCAAAGGTACCTACTGATGTACTTTTAATCTACTAATTAACAAAGTTACAGAAAACTGTAAACTTGCACTATACTGGTTCAGTGCAGATTGTTATTAGAGTATGTGTCTATGAAAAACATCAGCTGTTACTTTGTTCCTCATGCCTTTCAATTTATTTTGATTTAACAGCAAAATGTTCATTTCTGATGGTCTAAGAGTAACAATAAAGCATTGCATAGGCCATTTGCAAGACAGCATCATTTGACTATAGAACTACCAGAATTCTTCCCTTTTCATTTTACAATTTTACTTAGCAGGGTAGTTGTTATTAAACTTCACTGTAGCTTTAAAATTTATATAATAAAGGAAAACCATTTACTGAGTTCTGGGGGTTGTGGTCAAATAGCGAGATTGTGGAAATCTGCTATTACTTATGCTGAGCTCTTTCTTGCAATATTCACCAATATTAGGCAAATTCCTCGTCAATCTGTGCAAATGGTCTGTGGCATGATGAGCATTTAATTACCTTAACATATTTAAAATTTGGTGTGGGAGGCACAATGCCTAAGTTTTGGCATCAATGCTTTACTCTCACAATGCCTTTTCAACCAGGTGTATAAATGGGTACTGGTGATTTTATTGCAGAGGGTAACCCTTCAATGGACCTGCATTCCTTCCGGTGTAGAGTGAAAATACCCCTGGGAGCTTCATGCTACAGAAACCCAAAAACACCAGCCTGATGGACTCAAATGCATTTTACATCTACCTAGCTATTTACCTGCTTTGTATATTTATGTAACACAACTTCTTTCATTTGAAGGATCGATCAATAGCTGTGTGGGATATGCAGTCACCTACTGACATAAACCTGAGGAGAGTACTGGTTGGACACAGGGCTGCTGTTAATGTAGTGGACTTTGATGACAAGTACATTGTGTCTGCATCTGGAGACCGAACTATAAAGGTATACTGGTAGTTAAGGTGCTGCATAAGTCAAATCCAAATATAAAATGCACTAAATATGTTATGTTAAGGACATGGTTCCTGTAAGGTTGCTCCATAAGTAACCAAGCAATTCTCCAATACTAGTGTTTTCTCAGACTGCTCTGCTCTTTATACATTTATCCCACACGCCAACACAAAAATATTGTCTTAAGTGAAATGGTGAAGATGTGAACAATAGGATTGTGGTGGCATCCAACCATTTCGGAGTATTGTCTGTGAGCAAGCTCCCTTTGAAGCCTCATACTTAAAAAGACCTCCAGCCACTTCTGTTGTCAGCATCAGCCAATCAGTGCAAATCAGAGATAAAACATAATAATGTTAATGACTGTTTCATTTTTCTGTGTGACTGATTCTAAGACATGCTTGCAAGTTGTTCTTGAAAACTATAATACAAAATAATAACTAGTAGTAATCAAAGATTATGAGAGTGCGTTCGATGTCGTATGAATGTTTATACAGATACCTTAAAAGATTTCCCTAGCTGACTCTCAACTTCTAAAAACAAACCTTTTTTCATCAACAACCGGGGTTTTACAGAAAGATATTTCAGTGACAAAGTCCATGCCAGTCTGATTGAAGACTGCGTTGCGTGACGGCACCAGTTTCCGTAGACTCACAAGTTTAATAGGACTAAAAAAATTACATCAGCTTTCAAATTTCGTGCTAAATATTGTCACATTGACTTGTAATGTTTAAGCGCAAAAGCTAATCTGTAAAAGTATATTTTTTTCGAACATTATTCTAAGCAGGAAGCTCAAATATAACTGAGTAAACATTTGCAATCGCGTGCTTGTTGATCGCGTAAACAAACTCCGTGCGACTGATTCGAGTATTTCCCCAGGCATGATTAACAAAGTACACAGTATTTACATTTCCATTCCTGGTTCAGGTTCACTCTTATGGATCTTTCCTTCAGAGTACTCTTCTACTGATTCCAAATAATATTCGACCGGATACTACTGACCTTTTCTGTCGCAATTGGAACTAAATCCACAAATGCAATCAAATACAGCCCAGGGATTTTCACACAGCTGTTTCCAGTGAACATCCCAAAGGCTAGGCGATCGTGTTCGTGAACATATAAAATAAACAAGCTCATTGTGAGTTCGAACGAACGTTTAAATAACATCATACTGGAAAGGACTATTGAATATTCTAGTAATAGTTATCACTAAAGCTGCCCCCGCTTTGATTGAAAACAATAATATTGAACGTTATTTTAGGAACTAAAATTTTAATTTTTTTGTAAACTGTATCACTCGTACTGTTCAAGTAACTTAGGCATCTTACCATAACTGTGATCCAAAGGATCAACTAAGTTAACTAAACCAACACACTCTGTGTAACTCATTCTATCACATGGAATTCTTTACTTAAGGACAGTGCCTACTATTGTTATTGCGCATACGGTCTGCGCATCTCGAGATACTCGGATTTCCTATGGGTGGTGCTTATAATACAGGGATATTTTTGCGCGGTTCAAAACTATGTGGAGAAAGTAGAACTTAGCAAGTGCTCTTGGTATCCAAAAAGAAAATTGGGGGTAACCACGCATTTTTCAGAGATAATTAAGCTTCAATTGGGAAAAAAACGCCATACATTGCTTTGTATTTTAAAGCTTTTTACAAATATTGCTGATTAATTATCTTCGAAAAATGCGTGGTAACCCCCAATTTTCTTTTCGGATTCCAATAGCACTCGTTATGATTTGCTTTTCCCGCATATTCAGTGAACCGCGCAAAAATACTTTTGAATTAGTAGGCACCGTCCTTAATACTCTCATGAAGTGGATTCTGGAAAAAATATCAAACCACTCTTTTGTTATAGTTTGATACTGAAACAAACCATTTGTCTTGATATACGAGCAAACTTTTCTCAAAAGCAGAACAGAAGTCAAGATTTTTTGCGATATATAACCAGAAGTATCGCATTATAGTTGCCATATATGCAAATTAGAGTAAAGCTTTTTGTTCTCAACGAAAACGCCACAAACATTTACATTTGCATCCCTGCCAGTCACCCAGCCGTCATATGGGCTCTATGCCACGTAAGATTACTCAGCGGTAAAAATAAGTGATCCAAATAAACGAGATGTCAAAGGTAAAACTGACGATCGGAAGAGTATTTAGCCGGGTATTTAGCTATTTAGTTGCAACTGAACCACACTGGCCTCGAATTTCTAGTAGTGACAGTTGATTGATGAAATAAATAAATTTATGCAACTTTCGTCAAAAACCCCGATGAGCAATGCTATTTTAGAATCTGGATCGAATGAACTTCAAAGCGGTTTTTCAATTAATCAACTTAAATTGATCGAGAAAGCTGACACACAACCTTACCTTGCCAAATGTGGAATTCAGAACCGTGTGGTGTGGAACACGCTCCCAGAATCCTTTGCTTGTTTATTCGACCCCCAGCGAACTTTCGGCAATCCTTTGCGAGCCGTGTTCTCAAAAATCGAGATTTTTTCTGGTACAGTGATTTTCCTCTCTATACGCGGTGGCTCCTAGGGTGCCTTCTCGGGTTCTGGCCGTCTGGGCCAAAACCCTGCGGGGGCAAATACTACTCAGCCTCAAAATCCCACGGCAAAAGAATGAGATCAAGAGCACATTGAAAGAAGGACCAAAGTCTACATTGCCTGCTCGCGTGCTCACATGTTCGTCACATCAGTGTCTCACTTACACCCTACGGTACCAGTTTAGTGGCTGTGACATAGTTAATTAACTATGCCGTGACATGCCCCTGCAAAAATTAAGCGGGGTGGCCATTTTTGTGCCCTTACAGGAATGTGGATTTTCCAGCCTATAACCTTACACAGGGCAACTAACTCTCCATAGTCACGCAACAAAATTAGGCTTGCGTTCCACTTTGTCGAATGCAATAACTTTATTTATGTGTCAATAAGATTTAGCATTGCTGCTAATTGAGGACACCTCAAAAAAGTCAAAGTTGTTAGGACTATGGACAAATTAATTTTTAACATTAAAATTATTTACAACATAAAATCCTATCCATCAGAATAAAAATACTAAAGTGAATAAAGTTACAAATAAAAAAAGGAGAAAGTAATCCACTGCTCACATCAATTAAAATTTTTAAATCCCTTTTCCTAAAGTAATGTATGTGGTGGATAAAAAAGAAAAAAATACACCTTTTGAAATATTTTTAAAGCACAGTTGGGAACTTTCACTTTAAAAGTCCTGTTGCACCTTTTTGAAGAATATTCATGAAATTATAAATAGTGTTATAAAGTATTTACAAACTCATGTTACAAAAAAGCTATATATCTGGAAAGTGTTGAACCTGTAGCAAAAGGATTTTATTTTTGCATTTCCAAAGTTTAGCGTCAAAATTTTTGTTTTGAGTGTAAACCACCAGGTGGCATGGTTGCATCTATGTCATCCATTTATGGTAAAAAATCCCAAGTGATGCATACAAGCTCACCTTCATCCCCTGCCCCTACACTCTTCTGCAAGAGCTTTTAAGTGAGCTTGTTGCTAGGCTAAAGGTGACTCATTGACTGGAGCTGGTCAATGTTTTGATTTCTGTCCTTATGTTTCTGGGTCATTCTGAAGAGCCCAGTGACTTTGTTTTCATTTTGTACTTGTACTGGTGTTCTGTGTTATTTTTACACATCAGTCTTTCCACTTCTTCAGGTATGGAGCACGTCCACATGTGAGTTTGTCAGAACCCTGAATGGACACAAGCGTGGAATAGCTTGTTTACAGTATCGGGATCGGTTGGTTGTTAGTGGTTCTTCAGATAATACTATAAGGTAATTGAAACATGCAAATGAAAATTACTGTGTCTTTTGGAACCCTGATACAAGAGGCCCCTTTATAGCAAAGTCTTCAGTGTAATAAATAATATTCTTCAGCCCAGGAAAATGACTCTTGGTTGTAAGAAAAATTTATGGCACAGGACGTCAAGTTAACTTAACAATCCCATTTTACATTGGACATATTTTTGCTGTCTTATGGCACTCTGTAATGTTGGAGTTTCACTTCATGTCCATTAAAATTTGAAGAACATGTTTTCATGTGTCTCGACTTCTTCCAAACAGATTATGGGACATTGAATGTGGAGCTTGTCTTAGAGTCTTAGAAGGCCATGAGGAATTAGTCAGGTAATTGGTGAAGTATTTTCTCTCAAATTAAGATCCAAGTGTAAATCACGCAGTAGCATATTTTTAGTAGTAAGCCTTGTAGTGGATTGATTTCACTGTTGTGTGCTTGAATCTCATCGAGATGTTTGGTTTTCAGGTGTATTCGCTTTGATAACAAAAGGATAGTTAGTGGAGCTTATGATGGGTAAGGATCTGCTAATCAAAATATTACTCTTTATCTGAAAAATGAATGGCACATTTTTGGCTTAAAGACAACTGACCAATACTCCAGAATATGAGTCTTTCATATATGGAAAAGCTTTGGAGCACAGTTTGTTACAGGAAGTACTGGTACATGTAAGATTCAGGCATCAAACATTTTCCAGCAAATGCCAATTGATGTGAAATGTCCTTTCAGAACATGTTATCCCTGTACTACTGAGGAAGTTGATTCCTGTTCCGTTTTGAAATTCAAATCTTTTCATCTCCCAATCTTGTATGTCCTTACATCACTTTCAGAGGTCTATAGATCCACTCTTGCTCACTAATGGCTCACTGTTCAACAAAACTGCTGACAAACGTAGCAACATGCTGTGCATTTTTTGTCACAGGAAAATCAAAGTGTGGGATCTTCAAGCTGCTTTAGATCCAAGAGCTCCAGCAGGGACACTGTGCCTTCGAACTCTTGTGGTAAGCTTGTGATGCATGGCTTGAATTT
Source organism: Platygyra sinensis (assembly GCA_019787425.1). Lineage (NCBI taxonomy): Eukaryota > Metazoa > Cnidaria > Anthozoa > Scleractinia > Merulinidae > Platygyra > Platygyra sinensis. Next base: position 5,035 of record JAHPZR010045508.1, on the reverse strand, counting down.
AGTAGAACTCTGGCACCTTACTGCCACCAAGTTAGAATAAAGAATTTCAAGCAAATATTAGTAACAAAATTATTAAAATAATTATGATAAATGTCCTTTACTGGCTTATAACAAGTGTAATTAAATGCCGTTAACAACAAGGAGCACACATTTTACCTTTGCTGTCAGTGGCAATTAGATAGGTGCTTGTGCCAGAATTCCATGTTTTTTTTGGACCAGAGAGCATTGTAGGAGACAGTTTATGTTTGGTCAGGGTTTTCTTGAGGATTAGTGTTTTTATTATTAGCATGGGGACTCTTCTCAGAAGCATTTTCCCTCCTGTCCCTCCCTGTCTTTCCACTGTTTTTGTCAATTGAATGTGCCATGTGCCCAGTTTTCTCTCTTCCATGTGGAAGTTTATGGCTGGGTTGCCAGGATTTTCCACCCAAGGGAGCAGTCTCTATCTAGGAGCTGGCTGCCAACAGTGGAAACTCCTGGATTTCCCAGGCACCCAACCTCAATGTTGTGAGGCAGTTGTTAATTTGTACATTATCACCTTTGTCTTTCCAGGAACACAATGGTAGAGTTTTCAGGCTGCAGTTTGATGATTTTCAGATAGTGAGCAGTTCCCATGATGACACAATTCTCATGTGGGATTTCCTTAATTACTCACCAGACCAGAATGGAAAGGGAACAGTCACCACCTTAAGATGACCTGTTTTATAGTCAAGTCTTAGTCTTCTGTTTGTTGTATCTTTGTACAAAAAAATCTCTTGAAGTTAAGATAGCTGTATATACTTTATTTGGTGGTGTAAGGTAGCACATGTAAATCACATGGCATCTGAGTGCTTGTAGATACTTAGTAATAGAAAAAGTATACTATTTTCCAGGATAGAGCTCTGAAGGGGTAATGTTAGCCCATGTAAGGGTGGTTAAGCTTAAACATTTAGGTCACTATTACAATTAGGGGAACAAGGCCTTTAGAGCTAGATAATAATGATTAGTTTGTGTTACTTACCAGAAATAGCAACAGCATGCTGGAAGTTGTTGCTGTGCAACTAGCGCTATTTGGTAACCACTTACTACAGCAGGCATAGCGTGCTTAAAATCTCCCCAACAGAATTCCATGCACCTCAGTCATTCACCTTTAAGGACCTTCACAAACCATCTACCTCTATTGGATAAGATACATCAACTCAACTGGTGCACTCTAAACCTGATATTTTCTACTTTGTGGAAATAATACAAGGATCTAAAGGCTTGAAACTCGTGCAATCGTAAACCCAGACTTTTGTTTCTGTAGCATGCAAGTGGCATTTTAGAAATGTTTGTGAAACAACTCTATTTGATTCAAGCAACTTGATTCGTCTGGCCTAATGATCATAGGTTTTTGCAATATGTTTTGATTAATTTTTCTTCTCCCACAAAAACTTAATTGAAAAGGGAATCTCTTGGTATGTACAGCACTGTTAAGGTTAGTTGAGTTACTATAGGTACCCAACACAATGAATGCTGGCTTGGGGCTTTACATTGATTACCAGCAAATCAGACCCAGCAATGCAACACAAGGGTCGTCACTTTTGTGGGTGATTTCTTCACCCTCTTCAGAGTTTTAAATTGTTAATATTAAAATCACATGCTTGATATTGGTCTGATCATTGAAAAAGTTTCCTTGCATGAAATTTTTTTTTCAAACCTTCAATTCTTTCAAGCTCACCTCTGCCTCCTTTACAACTAAAGAAAAATAAAGATTAATGAAGCAAACAATTTAAAATATGCTTTTAGTTGCAAGTAAAACAAGACTTGTTCTGGCATTAATAATTGTTAATGATTTAGGGTCACTTCTGTACAAATTGGCCATGAATTAAAGATATTTCCTTCTGTTAGTAGACTGAAACTTGCAGCATTAATTTCATGGGGTGGTAGTGAGCTTTTCTGGGGAGGGAAGGAGCATTTCTTTGTTTTCTCATTACTGATGTACAAAAAGCAAAAACTTGAAATAGTTCATGTAATTAATTAGGCTGTACAGTTTCATTGAGAACCGATATAATAAAAATTGCAGTTTGCTAATGTTTTGTGCAGCTGCTTGTGCAAGTGTCATTTTGTTGTTGCTGGTGTAGAAATAGCAGGGAGGCTATGTTGTCGTTATCAAGTTTTGTATTTTCTCATTGGGAAGAAAATCTGGAATTGTGATTGAGGACTAATTTTTTCTGGAAATAAAGATGTTAACCGTGTAAATCTTCTGAATCAGCTAAGTGGCCTATTGCTAGTGGCATTCATGGGTTCATGGTTTTTTCCCTTCAGGTACTCTGGCCTTTTTTGTTCTTGCTTGTGACATCATGAACATTATTCATCTTCCAAAACATGAAGTTTCTTGTAAGGCAAATAAACTTTGCTCAGAGGAAACCTTTGGGAGGTGATGATCCTATGTTTGGTACGATCTCGTAAAGTGAAAAGTAAAAAAAAAATACATGTACTGTGATATGCTGAGACAAGCTGTTATATTCCAAGCTGAGGACTATATTTGGATCATACATGAGCAGCAAGACTAATTATAACTTAGATTTGTTATATTAACCATAACTGTTAAGTAATGACATGGCACAGACCATGTGCCAGTTGGGTTCATACATGTAACTTGAAATGACTAAAATTGATGCTGGTAATGATAGTGCACACCTTGAATTTTTATTGTTCGAAGTCTGGGTGAATTAGTATGGTGAATTCATATTAAATTTTTGTTGTTGTATATTTTCTGGAAAGAGTTGTCAGGAAATATCTGCGATTTTTACATAGCTAGCATTATCCTATCTCTCAATGGCTACTTTGAGGTCAATGTCAACTGTTTTTCACAAAGGGAACATACGGTGAGTTACTTTGGGGTGATCTGAATCAGGTTCAGTGATCTAAGATCTATCTGGATCATAGTGCATCAAAGGAACCAATGAATCCACTCTTCCATGGATTGACCAGTTTCTTTGATGCACATGATCTCACAGATCATGGATCACTGATCCTGATCCAGATCACCCCAAAGGAATGCACCCATAGATATTCTCAAGAAAAAAAAAGTCAGTGGTTCCTCCTGCCCTAAGAGTAAGCCCATGGTAAATCGGCCAAGAATGGGATATTCAACTGATATTTCAGATTACTTGGAACTGATACTGAAATATAACATTATTCAATTTACAACAATCTCTATTTTCATTCCAGCCAGAAAAAAAAAACAAAACAGAACATCACAATCTATGCAGTAGATGGATAGAGTAAAGGGTTTTGTGCAACTGACATCCATTTGTACAACATAGTCCCCAAACTCCACCCCACCCGTGCCAACTTCCCACATTTGAAGGGACAAGTGCCCTGGCGAGGTGCTGGGAGATCAGGAGGCCATAAGGACAAGTTTTAGCTGTTTGCCTTCATTGAAAAGTAGGTTTGCAACATTTCAAAAGGAGTCTATCATTAAAGAGAAGCGTGAGAACAGTTAAAGACTCAATGAGATATAGCAAGTCCTACTCAAGTTTAATAAACAACTCGATTTTTTCATTGAACCAAATCAAAATAGCCATCAACGTCATCTACTAGCTGGTACACCCTCCCTCTCAACTTCAACCCCGAGTGTCGCAAAAGCCTGATGTATTTGCGACTTTTTAATACCATATGCCATCGCCGAGAAATTCTTTGAACACACTTGATGTCTCTGAGATCCACGTCTTTACTGAGTGCCTCGACGATCTCCATGACCCTAAAGTCGGGTAACATTCGCTGGCTATTGTAGTATTCTAAGGCAAAGAAAAAACACACTGCGTCTTCTCCACGTGCAGGAGGCTGTTGTTCTGTTGTGGTCGTTAAGTCATTCGCCTGTTCGGCAGAATTAGAAGTGTCTTTGTGAGTGAGACTACTGTCGCACGAACTTAGTGCTATGTTCCTACCACTTGCGATGTAGATTTTATCGTGGATTTTTTCTAATCTTGAGCCAGATGGCTGAGTAAATAAACCCACTGGATTCCTGTGTGTTTTGTTTACGTTGTCGTCAACTTGAACAATGTTACAATTAGCGCCAATTTGTGCGTGATTGTTATATGAATTTCCCACTATTTCAGGCCTGTTTCCCTCATCAAGAGTTAGTAAATCTTGCCTGTGCACATCACTTACGAGTTTTGAAAGCGGTTGCAATTCGGACAGCTCCGTTTGCGTCGCTACGGTCGAAGTTGTTTGGGGCTGTATTTCGGAAGTTGAGCTTGAGGTATCTCCAGATTTGCCTTTGTCATTTCCAAAGTCTCTCAGATCTCCCTCGGAAGAATCCTTTTTCTCTTTCATTGTTCTTTTGCGTCCCCTTATCTTTGGTTTCAAATTCTTTTTAATCCTTGGAAAGTGTTTTCCTTTCAGTTTTAAGTTTTCCCGGGAATTTTTCTTCGTCTAAGAACGGACGAAGACCTAAAATGCTTCCCGACAGATCCAAGTCACAGACTCCTAGCTCGTTAGCTTCTTCGGTTAAAACTTCAGGAAAACATCCAACACATCCAACTCCTGTACACAAAATTCGTCCTTCTGAAGTTTTATGAGTTTTAACTCCAGTTGCCAACGATTCGCTGTCACGAAACCAGCCATCTTCCGATCTTCCACTACTCTGTAAGTTTACGCCGGGAGGGGAGGGTTAGTAACTTTTCTTAGGTCACGTGGTTATTTGAAGAAACGGTTGTTGACACGAGTTTTTTGGGCGCGAAGCTCGAAGATCTTGGAAGAGTACACAACTATAAAAAGTTCAATCAGCAATTCTGGGCAAGCTTTGACTGAGGAAAAAGTAACCTCAGCCTGTCTCATCGCTTTCTCCTCTCGAGTCACCTTGAAATCGCCATTTTGTTCCTCCCGGTAAACCGTAAAACATGGCGGCCGTCGCATCACCATTTCGAACGCCGGATTTTTGTTTCTCCAAATGCGAGACGAAGGCGTGCAATCGTCCTTACGAGCACAAACACCCCGACAAATCAGTTAGCAGAGAATGACGACGCTGCTGAAAGGAGACAAAGACGACTTTCCAAAGCTACATCGGCAA
>JAHPZR010045507.1:2500-12500 GCA_019787425.1 Platygyra sinensis | reverse complement strand
TTTACGTTATTTCACAGCGCAACCATCGTTCAAAGCTACGCCACGTTTTGGACCAAAGTTGCCTCATCTGTAGTTGCCGGGCCGCCAGCAGAGGAGTTCACCAGAGGGGTCACGACTGAGAGCTTTCAGGTGAGCCTATCTAAGTGAGATCCAAGCAGTTGTCACATGAAAATATCCCAATTAGCTAATTTTTTAGCTAACTACATTGACACGTTACTAAAGTTTTCATTCATTCATTCCCTCATCGTTCACCAGCAGGTTAACGAGAGACGAGGCCGTCAAACATCCAGCCCCGATCAGGGTTGGCTTTCGTGCCTTAAAGTGTGAATTTGAACCGAGTTTGAGTTTGAGTTTGAATTGAAAGTAATCACTGAAGACTGTTCGAAAAAGTTTTTAATGAGCAATGATAAACCAGATCACAAGCGGCAAAAACTAGATCGAATTTTACCATTTGCAACAACCTGAGTTGAATAATTTGTTTAATTTTTTTTGTTATTTAACGACAAAAGTTCTTTATTAGTAGTGGTTTTTCTAGATGGCGCAAAGTAAAAATGCAGTCTACATTTGTTAAGTACCTTTTTACTTTGGAGCTTTTCCTTTGCCCTTGTCCATTTCGGTTCATTAAAACTGTCTGGCTTTTTCTAACCGTAGGTAACTGCTACTTTAAGGTTTGCTTCCTTCAAAGATGATAGTGTACATCGCAGATTGACTCTATTTTGCCTTCACTACACAACCGAACACATACACAGGTTGAGGCATGGGCGTGTTGGTCAGCCAGGCCCAAGATCTGTTTAATTATGACAATAAACTTACAACAAAGTGGATAATAGATACATCGAGTAACGTCCTACATGCGCCAAAGCCGGACACGTAAACCCCGAAAAACCCCTTGTTAGGAAAAATAGGGATCGTGTACCCCCGACCAAATGCAGTGGCGCTACCTTTGGGGTTTTAAGGTTGATTTCTAAACAACAGAATGAAAAACACAATTCATATGACATTAATTACACAATAAACGTTATGAGAAAGTAGTAGTGGCAGGGCTGTCCGTAGAATGTCACAAGTTTCAAAACCGTCTCTTTTTACAAACATACTTCCCATGAGCCCTCGCGTACTACGATCGCACCCAGATCTCTGTTCCGTGTCGGCAAAATGTTAATTTATGTCAATATTGATTATCACAAATTACATTTTGTATGACATTACAGATTAACAAGACTGGATGTGGAGAGACCAAAGGCTGTTATTCTCTGCCATCATCGTGCACTGGAAGTGCTGACTGTAGTTATCTCTTTACTTACCAAGTTTCTGCCGGAAATGTTAGCATAGAAATGAGTGCTAAAGAACGATGGGTTTCTGTTGCATTTAATGGAGAGAAGCTAATGGTATGCGACATGAGTGTACAGCTAAGGGACTCTGAGAATAAACTCAATGTCCTATTACCGAGCATTAACGATTACAAAATTAGCTTTAGCGGCGCCTTTCTTTGAAGAAACCTCGTTTCCAGGGTCTCTCATCTTACTGCCCCCTAGAGATGAGAGACCCTGGAAACAAGGTTGTCTTTGGAGCAATCTTCTTGTGACTATTAAGGGAAGCAGAGTCCCTTGGCAATTTAGAACTACTGTAATGCACGGCATTCATTGAAAGCAGCTTTCTTTTTCATATTTTACATTATGTTAGGAAGATCAGTTATTTATAAATTTCTTTTTAAAGCTGACTAATTTTACCGTGCTTAAATAGGGATTATCTATCTACTAAAGGCGTCGAGTCGATCGATATTTGCCTTCTTAAGACCAAAATACTTGTTTTGATAATATATTTTTTTTATCCAGCAAAATATCGTCTTCATGTAACCTTACTGGTTGTGCAGTTAAGTGTTAAATAAATGTTGTTTTCCTTGCTTTGTTTTCCTTGTTTTAAAGGACAAGATGGACGCCATAATGTGTGTCACCATGGCAACCAACCTGACGGAATTACGTCATTTCTATTCTCATGAGCACGGTGTTGACCGACAAAACCTGGTAAGGAATTGCGATAGCGTGACAAGTGTATTGAGTAGATTGCTATAGATATGTTATTATTATTATTATCATTATTGTTGTTGTTGTTGTTGTTGTTGTTATTATTATTAGTGTTATTATCATTTATTTCTAACAGCAACGAACTCTTTGTAGGCTGGCAACAGTGACATCACTCTAATGAAGATAGTTTATGAAGACGGTGGAATAAAGTGCAAGTAAGAGAGGCGCCATATTCGTTTTACATCGGAAATTGTACGCCCCTGAAGGCATAGGTTTTGTTTCTAGACAAGTTAACAAATGTTCTCGATCCTTTCCTATGATCAGGTTGACTCGAAAACTTACCTCAAGCGCGGCTTACTTCAGAGATCTGACAAAGAAATGGTATCTTCTTTTTGCCTTTGGGAAAACAAGTATGTTTATCAGAGTTAATAATTACATTGTATACTAAAATGAAATTAATGAAAATAATTCTTTTCCAGAAGCAGATCCTCTTAGTTTCAAACCTTTACCCGATGAAGACCGTGAACTTATATGGTCCAGTTAAAAAGCGATACATTCACGAGCTCATACATGTATGTTTATCAGTTCACACTCTACTGAAATTATCACACACCAAGTGTACAACATAAACAGCGACACATGAAGGTACCCCTCAAGAACTTTTCATTGAATAGCCGCACACCAAGGTTCAATTACAGGTTTGAAAAAAAGAACCACTACAAAACCACTCACTGATGTAAAAACGCCTGAACCTCAGAGCGAATTTTAACACGAAGAGAAGAATTGAATACTAGTGAACCATGACAAAGTATGGTGCTTCGTTGTATGTTTTTGTTTGGTCCTAATAATGCATAAAATACTTCTTTCCGATGAGTGAGTGAGTGAAGAGTGAATACTTTATTTACCCTCGGCTTTTAGAGTAGCTTTATCGTAATTAATATCTTCGAGGATTTCCCACGCAACCCTCAGTGTGCCCTGCTCTTTACGATAAGCGTGTGTTCTTTTACGTCCCTGCTAACCATAACATCGAAGATGCAGGAGACGGGGCCTACGGTTTATAGCCCTTATCCGAGAAAACCTGAACGTCTAACCACTTGCAGATATAATTACAAAGGCAGCACGTTGGTCCGGTCTGGTGCTCGAACCCTCGACCTCCCGCACGGCACTCCGGCGAGAGGCAGCGTGGCTGAATGGTTTAGGTTGTAATCCTGAGGTCCCGGGTTTAAGTCCCCCACCCTGTCACTAGCGGGATTTGCTTCGGTAGTCCCGAGTTCAAATCCTCGGTCACGCTTTTTAAATAGCCATCTGCTCTGCCTCCTGCCAGTTGGGATTTTTAACTGTTACGTTTATTTGAAATATTTGTTTCCTTTGTTTCAGTGGCGTGCCTGTAAACTAGCTAAGTTTAGTGCTAGGCCAAGTGCATGTCCACTATAAATCAGATTTATATTTTTTTACAACTGAGCTAACCAACACAAACGTTTCTGATTCGAAATTCTTGCAAAACGAATGTGCGCAAAACAAAAGATTGTGCTTGGTTGTGGACCTTTTAGCATTAATCTTCGTATTTTTGTTAGCTGCTTTGAAGTCTTCCAATTGCAGTCTACTGTAGTAACTATGCTTGGAGTGAAAGTGTGTTTTTATGTTTTTAGGTCCTTCTGGTAGTTCACAATATCATTATAAAAATAGATTTTCCACTGGCGCCATGATAAATCTCTCTGTCCCGAAAATATTGTTTCACGAAGAAGCCAAAAAAACGGTAAGACGTGATGTTCAATTATAGCAACCTTAATTTACTGAACACTGTCAGTCTGAGAACACGTTCCCGTGACGAGCAAAGATATCGGTTCCAAGAAAACTGAGTCTGCGGGCTTAGTGACTTCTGTTGCTAAGCAACATGACGTGTTCTCATCGCGTCATGCTGGCGCTGACGTCATGCTGAAGGTTATCGGTCCACTCATGTTGGTTATTAACTTCTCTGAATCTTCATCTGTCCTTTTCGCGACTCATAAAGCCTCCGCAGACTCAAACTGTGACTCAGGTGCTGAGATTTCCGTCCTTTATTGATCTCCGATTGTTATATTTTTTACCGCAGATTAGTAAAGATGGATGCGGTAAAACAAAAAGCTGCTATTCTGAGCCTGAGAGCTGTACGTCCAGTAGTGACTGCCAGTATCTTGTGACCATAAAACCCGTGGGGGATGAGGATAGTGATGATGGTGAGGTAGAATTTGAGCTTAGCACTACAGACCAGTGGGTGTCCATTGGCTTTAACAACGAAAAGAATAAAATGGTAAGAACGCGGTCTGATATTGGTTATGTGAGAAGAGCTTACTTTCCTTGTGGGTTGTCATGGTGCAGGTTACTTAATTGACTGTAACATAGAGTGGCTTGTCTGCTGGAGTGGAATGATAGCAATTTACGACAGAATACTATTTTATTTTTTTTCAAATAGTCACAATAGTCGTAAGTTATACTCCTGGATACGAGTGATTTGAAAATATGCAATGTTTGTCGACTGCGAAAACTGTTGTGTTTAATCTTTTCATCTCTAGCCTGGTACCGATGCTTTAATCTGTGCTGCGGTTGAGGATATTGTCTCTTTGGACCACTACAAAGTGGAAGGTTATGATGTACCTCCTGAGGCCAAGTCTGTTGTAAGTACAGATGTTTACACTTAATAACTCAGCAAATGTGTACCCAAAGTAAACACATTATTTCTTAGTACAATCTTGGAAAGACTGCGTCTCGATATCATCAACTGATTCCAAAATTATCGTTGAATTTTAGAGACCTGCGTCCTTAGTTCTAGACTTTGGCGATTTATCAGGTGGAGTTTTGAGCTGCCGGTAAGTCATGTGTCAAAAATAACCCAGGTAATATATAGATTTTTCCAAGCTTAAAAGCAGAGCTCCCGGTTACAAAAAATGACTCTAGTGTGAGCCTGCGGGCCAATCAAAAACCCGTACCTGGTCAGCGGCCACCCTAATATCCTCAATAAGTTCTAAATATGAGCCCGAAATATGTTCACGTAATACTGGTTAGTGGATAACTTTACTTTAATGTATTTACATTCGGCGGAGCTAAACGCAGTGGCAGTGACAGAGAATGTAAATACTTTCCTATTGGTATGAGCGCACGTGAGCCGCTATGGCGTTAATTGACTCCATTGTTATGAGGTATATAAGGTTTTGACAGTTGAAATGTATTCATCTCAGCTCTCGAACTATCAACTTTTATTTTTCTTTCTTACTTTTAACCCCCAGAGGTTGTGCGACTGCATCGGTTGGGGAATACGTTCCCGATTTTTTCCCTTTGGGTTTTTGGGTTTTCGTATCGGGCGGCGCACGTGAATAGTTAGCCTGAGTTGCTTTATGTAGTGATATTTATATACTATTCTTTAGTTATGACGTTGAACTTTGTATGATATTTGGACGGCATTAAACACTCAGGCTCCTTAGTTCGAGCTGCACACCCATTCCTGTCTCTTAGTCGTGAATATAAATAGGAACTTTAATAATTTTACAGCAAATAAATATATGTACATACAAACATATAAGTAAATAGCTGCTGGAAGACCTAGCAACAGGAATGAACTTCCCTAATGATAAAGGCCACCAGAAACAATATATGTTAAAAAAGAACATAAATAAAATGTACATAATGACAGGCAGTATTGTAAAACGAATGTAGTAAAATGTTATATGTTATAAAACTTAATGCTGACTAAAATTAAATAACAATTACATTCAATCACTGCTATCAATAGCGAAACAGTAGAGTCTTAGGTCCTTTTTAAACATTGAAAGTGATTCCCTCTTCCAAATAGAAATAGGTAAATTATTCCAAAGAAGAGCAACTCTAGGAAAAAAAGACGACCTAAATAATTCTGTTCTTGCATCGTTCGTTTTGACTTGATTTACATGAAGGCGCGTACGGACGTACGTACCCACATACGGACGGACAGACAATCACGTGACAACGATTTGGGAAACCGTGCCCGTCAATCTTAAATGTGTGTCTTATAATATCTTTTAAGGGCTAATGCAACGAAATTGGACCCACCTTGATTTTAAGTTCAAATGAAAGACAATGATGTGAATAAGCAAAATCCGAGTCGAAAAGTCGCCGAGAAGCAGTATCTTTTCTTCGTGTCACAAACGGAACGTTTCGGAGAAACTTCGGAAAATTTATCGGAAAGAGATCTTGTGACGTCGTATTTGATGAGCTTTCCCGCGCTAGAAGAGCGGGAATTACAAACTTCAGAACAGCAAATATGTGTTGTTTTGTGCCGCATTTAATTTTAGTAAATCTGGATTGAGCTCTTTTTCCTTTCCTCTCAAAGATGAGAAGTGCTGTTGTAAAGAATGGTTGAGACTAATGAAAAGGAAGGATTTTACACCAGCTGCGGCATCTAAACTTTGCTCCGCTCATTTCTCTCCTCAATGCTTCCAGCAAAATCTCGCATTAAGGGCAACGCTTAGAATTTTCACGTCAGCAGACACTCTCCCGACCGGTTGGCCTTGTCACACAGTCTCCACAAATGCACCTACATATCATATAAAACAACAAAAACAAGGCAAATGCTGAACCACTTGCAATTCCAAAACACTGCTATCACTGTGTCTTTCAGACATCACTCGTTAGCTTCCACTGACAAATAATCCATTATATAAATAACCTCCAAAACTCCACGGGTTTTATGGTCACAAGATACTGGCAGTCACTACTGGACGTACAGCTCTCAGGCTCAGAATAGCAGCTTTTTGTTTTACCGCATCCATCTTTACTAATCTGCGGTAAAAAATATAACAATCGGAGATCAATAAAGGACGGAAATCTCAGCACCTGAGTCACAGTTTGAGTCTGCGGAGGCTTTATGAGTCGCGAAAAGGACAGATGAAGATTCAGAGAAGTTAATAACCAACATGAGTGGACCGATAACCTTCAGCATGACGTCAGCGCCAGCATGACGCGATGAGAACACGTCATGTTGCTTAGCAACAGAAGTCACTAAGCCCGCAGACTCAGTTTTCTTGGAACCGATATCTTTGCTCGTCACGGGAACGTGTTCTCAGACTGACAGTGTTCAGTAAATTAAGGTTGCTATAATTGAACATCACGTCTTACCGTTTTTTTGGCTTCTTCGTGAAACAATATTTTCGGGACAGAGAGATTTATCATGGCGCCAGTGGAAAATCTATTTTTATAATGATATTGTGAACTACCAGAAGGACCTAAAAACATAAAAACACACTTTCACTCCAAGCATAGTTACTACAGTAGACTGCAATTGGAAGACTTCAAAGCAGCTAACAAAAATACGAAGATTAATGCTAAAAGGTCCACAACCAAGCACAATCTTTTGTTTTGCGCACATTCGTTTTGCAAGAATTTCGAATCAGAAACGTTTGTGTTGGTTAGCTCAGTTGTAAAAAAATATAAATCTGATTTATAGTGGACATGCACTTGGCCTAGCACTAAACTTAGCTAGTTTACAGGCACGCCACTGAAACAAAGGAAACAAATATTTCAAATAAACGTAACAGTTAAAAATCCCAACTGGCAGGAGGCAGAGCAGATGGCTATTTAAAAAGCGTGACCGAGGATTTGAACTCGGGACTACCGAAGCAAATCCCGCTAGTGACAGGGTGGGGGACTTAAACCCGGGACCTCAGGATTACAACCTAAACCATTCAGCCACGCTGCCTCTCGCCGGAGTGCCGTGCGGGAGGTCGAGGGTTCGAGCACCAGACCGGACCAACGTGCTGCCTTTGTAATTATATCTGCAAGTGGTTAGACGTTCAGGTTTTCTCGGATAAGGGCTATAAACCGTAGGCCCCGTCTCCTGCATCTTCGATGTTATGGTTAGCAGGGGACGTAAAAGAACACACGCTTATCGTAAAGAGCAGGGCACACTGAGGGTTGCGTGGGAAATCCTCGAAGATATTAATTACGATAAAGCTACTCTAAAAGCCGAGGGTAAATAAAGTATTCACTCTTCACTCACTCACTCATCGGAAAGAAGTATTTTATGCATTATTAGGACCAAACAAAACATACAACGAAGCACCATACTTTGTCATGGTTCACTAGTATTCAATTCTTCTCTTCGTGTTAAAATTCGCTCTGAGGTTCAGGCGTTTTTACATCAGTGAGTGGTTTTGTAGTGGTTCTTTTTTTCAAACCTGTAATTGAACCTTGGTGTGCGGCTATTCAATGAAAAGTTCTTGAGGGGTACCTTCATGTGTCGCTGTTTATGTTGTACACTTGGTGTGTGATAATTTCAGTAGAGTGTGAACTGATAAACATACATGTATGAGCTCGTGAATGTATCGCTTTTTAACTGGACCATATAAGTTCACGGTCTTCATCGGGTAAAGGTTTGAAACTAAGAGGATCTGCTTCTGGAAAAGAATTATTTTCATTAATTTCATTTTAGTATACAATGTAATTATTAACTCTGATAAACATACTTGTTTTCCCAAAGGCAAAAAGAAGATACCATTTCTTTGTCAGATCTCTGAAGTAAGCCGCGCTTGAGGTAAGTTTTCGAGTCAACCTGATCATAGGAAAGGATCGAGAACATTTGTTAACTTGTCTAGAAACAAAACCTATGCCTTCAGGGGCGTACAATTTCCGATGTAAAACGAATATGGCGCCTCTCTTACTTGCACTTTATTCCACCGTCTTCATAAACTATCTTCATTAGAGTGATGTCACTGTTGCCAGCCTACAAAGAGTTCGTTGCTGTTAGAAATAAATGATAATAACACTAATAATAATAACAACAACAACAACAACAACAACAATAATGATAATAATAATAATAACATATCTATAGCAATCTACTCAATACACTTGTCACGCTATCGCAATTCCTTACCAGGTTTTGTCGGTCAACACCGTGCTCATGAGAATAGAAATGACGTAATTCCGTCAGGTTGGTTGCCATGGTGACACACATTATGGCGTCCATCTTGTCCTTTAAAACAAGGAAAACAAAGCAAGGAAAACAACATTTATTTAACACTTAACTGCACAACCAGTAAGGTTACATGAAGACGATATTTTGCTGGATAAAAAAAATATATTATCAAAACAAGTATTTTGGTCTTAAGAAGGCAAATATCGATCGACTCGACGCCTTTAGTAGATAGATAATCCCTATTTAAGCACGGTAAAATTAGTCAGCTTTAAAAAGAAATTTATAAATAACTGATCTTCCTAACATAATGTAAAATATGAAAAAGAAAGCTGCTTTCAATGAATGCCGTGCATTACAGTAGTTCTAAATTGCCAAGGGACTCTGCTTCCCTTAATAGTCACAAGAAGATTGCTCCAAAGACAACCTTGTTTCCAGGGTCTCTCATCTCTAGGGGGCAGTAAGATGAGAGACCCTGGAAACGAGGTTTCTTCAAAGAAAGGCGCCGCTAAAGCTAATTTTGTAATCGTTAATGCTCGGTAATAGGACATTGAGTTTATTCTCAGAGTCCCTTAGCTGTACACTCATGTCGCATACCATTAGCTTCTCTCCATTAAATGCAACAGAAACCCATCGTTCTTTAGCACTCATTTCTATGCTAACATTTCCGGCAGAAACTTGGTAAGTAAAGAGATAACTACAGTCAGCACTTCCAGTGCACGATGATGGCAGAGAATAACAGCCTTTGGTCTCTCCACATCCAGTCTTGTTAATCTGTAATGTCATACAAAATGTAATTTGTGATAATCAATATTGACATAAATTAACATTTTGCCGACACGGAACAGAGATCTGGGTGCGATCGTAGTACGCGAGGGCTCATGGGAAGTATGTTTGTAAAAAGAGACGGTTTTGAAACTTGTGACATTCTACGGACAGCCCTGCCACTACTACTTTCTCATAACGTTTATTGTGTAATTAATGTCATATGAATTGTGTTTTTCATTCTGTTGTTTAGAAATCAACCTTAAAACCCCAAAGGTAGCGCCACTGCATT
>JAHPZR010045506.1:0-11054 GCA_019787425.1 Platygyra sinensis | reverse complement strand
GTTTTTATTTTTTTTTTCTACGGTTTATTCGTTTATTTTTTTAGTTTGTACAGGCCGCTTCAGTGGCGAAAGCGCGTGTATGGGATATCTTTTACCAGGCCGTTAAATAATGTCTCGTGGCGTTTATTGAGTGGCCTCAAGGCGACCAGTTGACAGCTGCTCCAAAACTCGCCGATCACTTGTAAATACCATGGTATCAACCAATCGCATTTCGTCAATGCTTACAGCAGAGAATAAATATACCTGTGATGTGCCGCGAGAGCTTTCTAGTTTCCCAGGTTTCCAGGTTTTTTTTTTCGATTTATTAAGTCTTGACTTCGAGATTCTTCGTTGATGATAATTATGACAGAAATCTTACGTACTCGACGTGGCTGTTTGTGAAAAATGATGAAGATCGTGCGTTAATTCTAGTCAAAGATTCTTATTCATTAATTTATTCAACTATTCTCTCTCCATTTGCTGTAAGTTTACTAGCATTATTGATTAGTTTTCCCTCTCAAATGCACGTAACGAACGTCGGGAATTGACCAGAAAGAGCCCCGTTGTTCCCGTGACAACCCCGTGACGGTCAAGAAGGACATGTCCGTGACAGCCTTTACTCGCTTGACCGTCACGGGTTCTCCGCCAACATCTTATCGATTCCAATTATTTTAGAAAATGATTTATCTACAATACGAAAAACAAAGGTTCAACTTGATTAATTTCAGTTTCGACATTTCTTCATCTCACTTTTGTTGCATGCGCGTGATTTAAAATTCAAATTGCCTGGAGGAAAAAATTAATCTACGATGTCGGGATTAATCGAAAATGAAAACTATAGTCGGATATGAGATCCAGGTTTGAACCTTCGTCTTAGTATTATTGGTTAATTACAAGTGAAGAAGAGTATTACTGGCAACGTAAGTTAGATGAAGCTGTGAATCTGTTTGTATTTATATTCGTCCTAAGTCGACGGGTTGCTTAAATTTACTATTTTTCGTTTGGTAGGGTATAAGTAGGAGTTCTTTACTTGTAAATCAATGTTTTTACAACTGGGTTTGTCATTTCAGCGATAATCTATTTAGGGAGCTTAAGCAAAGACGACGCCTCTAGTGGGAAAAAATAAATTTATATTTCAATTAGAATTTCGTTCCTATCTGAACCTGTTCAGTACGCTAATCGGTCTCAAAATCGGCTCAAAATAATATCTGATGTCATCGATTAGTTCTAAAACGAATGCTAAAAAAATTTCTCGCCGTGGCCCACGTTCTCCTGAAATAAGTAAACTTGGTCATTTCACGTTGTTGTTTTAGTAGAGGACGGTTACGAAATGAACAAAGATTTAAAATGCACGTGCATAGCTCAGTAATCCTATTTTTTTTGGTGACGTTTTCGTTGCCGTCGTGGCTTGCTTAAGTTCGCTGTTAGGAAATACTTTCGAAATACTCTCAAAGACCCCACCAGATTGAATAATATAATGCAGTTCTCGTATTTATTTTTATTCCATTTAAAACAAAAGACATTGGTCATATACATATCGATGGACGTTAACCTTCGCCTTCTTTTTCAGTGAAATAGAAAATGGATTCGTTTGGGAAAGAGGCTCTGGAAGCCCACAACAACTTTAGAAAAGCCCATCAAGCTCCTCCACTCACGTGGTCCAGTGCCCTCGCACGAGACGCCGAGGCATGGGCCAAGCAAATTGCGCGCGAAGGCCGACTACGCCACGACGACACGAAGGACGGCGAAAATGTCTTTATGGTTTTTGGGCGGGAAATTGACGGTAGCGACGCTGTAAATAGCTGGTACAGCGAAGTGAAAGACTACGACTTTATTAAATCTGGTTACCAGTCTAACACTGGTCACTTCACGCAAGTCGTTTGGAAAGGAAGCAAAGAGCTGGGAATAGGCAGGGTCAAGAGTGTCGACGGTAAGGTGTTCGTGGTGGGCCGTTACCGGCCGGCGGGAAATAACATGAGGGCTTTTAAAGAAAATGTTTTCCCGTCAAAGGTAGGTAAGGTGGAGAATACTGATATAATGATAGCTCTGATAGCCCTGGTATTGCAGCGAACCTCCCTGGATTGAGTGATGGGGAAAACAACTTATTACAACAAATGGAGGGGAAAGCATCTGTTAAACAATGATATTAAACGGAAGAGGAACATAATTAGAGGCATAGTGTTTCATTACTATGTATATTCTTTCATTTTTTTTTTTCATTCTTTTTGCTTTATTGTTTTAGTTTGTTTGGTATCTTTTTTAACATCACTTTGGTTGCTGAAAGAGACAGTGATTTCTGTTCAATACTGAAAATATAAGCTACTCCTTTTGCAGGAGGGGCCAGTAAAAATTCCCGAAAAGGAACAGTCTAAGAAAAGCTCCACACCTGTGTATCAGCGGCAGAAACACGAGGTACGACCCTCTGGAGCCGGCGAGCATCGTAGAGAGGAAACGGTGAGGAACTTATAACAACATCTACTCCTGACCTGACTATTCACTAGAAGTGTTAAAAAAAATACTATTAACAGTCTATCGCATCGACAAGCATATTTCATATTTCTACGTTTCTATGAAAGATAACTCTACCATATTTATTTATTTTTTCATCCACACATATTTGACACATGGAAATAAAAATACCGACATTGAAAAGGAAAATACTGTTTGATTTCAGGTTGTGACGTATCCGGATGGGACTAAGAAGACTGTAGTATCCACGGTAACAGTGACTTTAAAAGGAAATAGTAAGTGAAAATAATAGTGAATAAAATCAACAACAACAACAACAACACAACCAACCAAACAAACAGACAAACAGGAGAACTACCATAATAAGAGGAGCCACCATATTGTCGTCAGCAACGGTGCAGTCTTACAAGGGGCCAGATTTCGTATCAGAATCAATAAAATACCAATACTGCCGTGCCAAGTACACGGGTGACGAGACTGTAAATGTAAATGTAAATGTAAATGTAAATGTAAATGTAAATGTAAATGTAAATGTAAATGTAAATGTAAATGTAAATGTAAATGACTTTATTTTAAGAGGGTAGCAAGTAACAGTTTAAGTACAACTGATGACCCTGTGGCCCTCTATAAGGTAATCTAGTCAATACATAAAATTAACATAAATGAATACAATACATAATAGAATACAAGCATAGATCAACCTCAAGGACATGAGGCGCTGCTTGGAACTAATTTATATGAAACAGTAGATAACAAACACAGTGAGAGTGAAAATTAACACGTTGGTGTTTAAGTAAAAAAGGCAGAAGTGTACCAGCTGTTGTAGGCTGTGATTGTTTTATCATTGTAGTAGCTGTTATTGTTTTGGGGCTAGAAGTATTGTTTCTGTTTGTTCTATTGTACTCTAAAATGGTTGCAAGCCATTCGTGTGAGACCTTACGAGAGCTGCTACATGACCCAAAAAAGGTCAAGCTGCACTACAGGTACTGTGAAATGGTAACATTATGATCCAAGCTTCTTTTTTAATTATGTAGGTCAAAGTGGGTATTCCAAAGAAACTGTCACCACAGTTAACGGTAAGAATTTCACGTTCATCGCACACTAACCATATCAGATTTCAAAGGGCAAAGTGCATGTACCCTTCACAAACGGGAAGCTTTCATCACTGCTGTTCCAAGCAATATGCAGAATTTGTCAGTTAAAAATTTGGTTATTTCATAAGTTACCCAGCTGGATACGAGTCTACCTGTAGCTTAGTGACTTAGTGCTTAGAGCATGTGACAGGTGCGCGGTAGATCATGAGTTCAATTCTTGGTGTAATAATATACAATTAGACTGTAAGGAGATAGTTTATAGGGCCAAAGACCGAATACACTAGCACTTCATATAGAAATGTCGTGCTCCTAATCCTTTCACTGGCGATTTGTAATTATTTCTCTACGTAGTATCAATCATCTAACTCAAGAAAAATCCAAGTTTATCCCGGATTCTGTATCATGAATCGATTAGGAGTATTTCTACTCCCCCTCCCCCTCCCCCTCCCCCTCCCTGGATGGGATACTTGTTCATCGCAGGGTTGTCCCCCAGTGATAAGTTCGCCGGTACCCATTTACACACTTAGGTGGAGAGAGATACTGCGAGAGAACCAAGAACACGACACATTATCCCCGGCAAGGGCTCGAACCCGGACTGCTCGATCCGGAGAAGAGCGCAATAATCATGAGACCACCGCGCTTCCCAGGTTATACAAGTAGAATTCTACTAAAACCGAGACGTTTTTGGTCTTAGTTGATTTATTTATGGAAAGATATTCACGAATTTAATATTCACGAATAGGCTATTGGTTTCTTCTTTACTGTCGCAGAGTCAAGGAATTCACAAGGATTTACTAGAGACATGAAAGCGGCGCTTCCTGATAAAGGTTGTATGTTGATTGAAATAAATATCTGCGATTCGTAGTTGGACTGAATGGATGGTCATTAAAATCGATAAAATCGATAAAATGATTCAAACAATTGGTAATTTTTAATCACAGATATAAAAATATTTAGCTGCAATATATATACACCTAGTTGCAATAACGTTGTCATAGAAAAAAGCAAAAAGCAAAAAGCCAAATAGGAATTAATTAGGGAAATTTAAATTTCCATTGTTCTTAGATATTGTATATGAATGAAAAATACATTTTTTTATTCATGTCATTCATTTACATTATATTTTTCATTAATGCACAGTATCTGAGAACAATGGAAATTTAAATTTCCCTAATTAATTCCTATTTGGCTTTTAGCTTTTTTCTTTTTTCTATGACAACGTTATTGCAATTAGGTGTATATATACATAGTTTTTGTTTGTTTGGGTTATTTTTTTTACAGCTGAATTCTCCTTTTTTCTTTGGGCAGACTCCCCAGGTTCTAAAGCACCTCAGGATACTAAACAACCTCTGGGAGGAGGTAAGTTTCTTCTTGGTTAATGCTGACCGTGTTAACAACGTTATCACCGGCAAAGCAAAAAAATAGCATAATAACAAAATATAATTATCCTTTAATAAATTTCATAATTGTTATACCAGTGCTTTAAAAACAAGCTGAGTGCATGAAACATCCAAATAGACATGGACTCATCCATTGTTACACACTGAAATATCTAAACTCTAAGCTACATAACAGTAATGGTATCCTAGCAGAAGTGGCTTTCCCTAACAATTTTTTCCATCGTTTTCGATATTTAAATCCACTTTCTGTACGTCTTAATTTGCTGAATGACTGCCGTATCTCACTTAAATAGTGAATAAAGTTAAAAAGCGCATTTCAAAGTAGTGAGTTAACTTTGACTGACACCTTAACAGGAGCACTGAATTTGTTATTATTCTTTGTAAGGAGGATCACGCACGCCAAGCTCGAGCTCAAAAGCTGGCTTCTCAAAGCAAGCCCTCGATGCTCACAACAAATATCGGGCCAAGCATCGTGCACCACCACTGAAATGGTCCGATGAGATTGCAAAGGACGCGCAGGCCTGGGCAGAGAGGTTAGCACGTGCCCGTAGCCTTCAGCATGCTTCTCAGTCAGAGCGTAAAGGGACTGGTGAAAACATCGCCATGTTCTCTGGGAAGTTTGAATCAGCGGGCGATGAGGCAACAAACATGTGGTATGCCGAAGTAAAAGATTACCGATTTGATAAACCAGGCTTCCAGGGTAACACGGGGCATTTCACGCAGGTGGTTTGGAAGGAGAGTAAAGAACTGGGAATGGGTAGAGCCCAGACTGCTGATGGTCGTTTGACGTTTGTTGTGGCAAGGTACAAGCCTCCAGGAAACTTGTTGAATCATTTTCAGGAAAACGTTTTCAAAGGGTGAACTGAAAAGAAAACTTCAGCTGACCCATTTAGATGTGACTCAATAAAATCACTAGTGAAAACATTTAAAAATCGAAATGTATTTAAATATTACTGATGTGCTTCTTAATCTACCGAACTGCAGTAGTTATGAAATTTTCTCTGTATGCAGTACAGTGACCAACATATCTACCACTACTATTATAAATAATACATATCTGTCTGGATTTGTCAAAACGATGCTACAGATTTGCTCCCTATCAACCTTGTTTCTGTATGATTTCACTAAACTTTTAGGCCGCTTCCACGCCATGTAAGGGGGCGAAAATAGAGAAAGGAGGGCAATGAAAGGAAGGTCAACGGGTAAAAGAAAGAAAAAAAGGACTGACTTTCCTTTTAATTTTTATATCGTCACCTTTGGAGATAGTTTCTGGCGAGAAAAGAAAAACGCCCGATTAGCGCGCGATATTAATTCTATAGCATCGTTTTTATGAAGCCAGACAGATATATAAAAAACTATTAGAAACTGTAACAAAAAGTCAAAATACTAAAGTACATTAGGCACCTATACTGCCTATTGAGGGACAGTTAAAGTAATTTCAGTGGCTACATTCATAGTACTGCATGGGCAATGTAAAGAATGAGGAAAATCGATTGACTGTACGGATGAAGAGAATGAAATGACGGCGAGTCACGCAATAAATGTGCAGGGCAAGATCGATATCAATATGTAAAGGCGAACATCTAACATCATCGAAATACATCAGCTACATACTATCTAACCAAAATACATGGTGTGACAGTAAATAATTGAAAATGGGATTTGCCACGTGAAATTTAAAAGATCATGTGAAAAAAAGGTGAAAAAGGAAATAAAAAGATACGAAAAAAACACGAAATCCTACAGATGTAATAAAAATAGGACCTAATTGAAACTAATAAAAGATGGTACCTAGTAGAATGGGTGGTCTGAATTACATCAATATAGGTG
This sequence comes from Platygyra sinensis, assembly GCA_019787425.1. Lineage (NCBI taxonomy): Eukaryota > Metazoa > Cnidaria > Anthozoa > Scleractinia > Merulinidae > Platygyra > Platygyra sinensis. The sequence goes on along the minus strand of JAHPZR010045506.1, from coordinate 4,282 downwards.
TTCAAAGTTGGGCAAAAAATAAAATAAGACAGTCCTTGTAGCTCGTTCGAGCGACAGAATTTAATCTCGGTTTTTATTTTTAATTTTTTTTTTGGCCGATCTGACATACGCATGCGCTGCATTTAACTGGGTTTATTTTGGTAACAAAGAAAGAGTTAAAAAATTGCTGGGATCTAACCTATGTTTCTTCACTTTTGTAACATATCTCTCTAAAAGATTACTCTTACTTTATTTCTTTTACTTTTAATAACCATTACCAACCAAGTGCCGCCACAACCCAACTATCTTGATTAGTATATACTAAAACAGTGGATAGTGTTAAACGCGCGCGCTGATTGGCTCGTCAAACTCCGGATATCCTGTGCTATTTACCTCCGAGTAACGCAAGAGAAAATGGCGTCCCGGTTTGCAGCCGTGACAAGTAGAGAAATCATCCAAATTAATTTTTTGTGGTGTATATTATCTCACTGTTTTAGTATATACTAAAACAACTATTCACCGAAGTGAAGGTGGCTAGCGTTGGATATTTACCTCGTCGCTTCGCGGCTCGGTAAATATCCAACGCTAGCCACCTCCACTTCGGTGAATAGTTGTTAATTGTTTGTTACAAGGTATCTTCTTTAAGGACGTTCGCGCCAATTGTTACTGCGCATCCTTACTGCGCACGAAATTCACATGCCACGTCATGCATCGCGCGCGCGCTAAGTAGTAAAATGAACAAAGATAGGGCAGGTGCCCATTGCTAAATCTTTGATTGGCTTTAACGATCTTGAACGTTCGGTGACCCCTACTTTTCTTTTCAGAAACAGATTTAATTTACAATTATCTCCACATTGTCCAAAAATGAACAAAAAATCAATGTGGGAAGTTAAAAAAAAATTGAAGATTTCTGTCCACGGGACATGGAATTCTGTCATCTTGCGGCTGCAAGGCGCGTGCAACTATGGTCGCTAAATGCGAACTTGTTCTTTGAATACCCTCACCAGTTGACTAAATTCTCTTAAAAGGTCCATTTAAACCATATTTGGCAGAGAACACTTCCCTTCAAAGCTCTAACTGCAATATTTTATGACTTTCAGCCACTTTGGTATTTTTCGCTTTTGAAGCCCGATTTACTCAGATTTAGGTGTTCTTCTGGGCATGTTCTCTCTGAAACGAAGTCGGTGACTCCCCCTTTTTTTACATTTCTGACATCACTAACTCATCATCTTTCAATGGTAAAATTTTTAGAAAAAAATCAATGTTAGAAAATTTTCGCGCGAACGTCCTTAATTGATTACGAGTTACAAGTGTTACCAAACAGAATACACTACAGTGGCCTAAACATCAACGAAATAGGCCATGTGCAATATATCAATACTGATATATCGAACGTGGCCCATAATGAAGATTGCATGGATCTCAATAAAAGCTGTAAAAAAAATAACCCAAACAAACAAAAACTATGTATATATACACCTAATTGCAATAACGTTGTCATAGAAAAAAGAAAAAAGCTAAAAGCCAAATAGGAATTAATTAGGGAAATTTAAATTTCCATTGTTCTCAGATACTGTGCATTAATGAAAAATATAATGTAAATGAATGACATGAATAAAAAAATGTATTTTTCATTCATATACAATATCTAAGAACAATGGAAATTTAAATTTCCCTAATTAATTCCTATTTGGCTTTTTGCTTTTTGCTTTTTTCTATGACAACGTTATTGCAACTAGGTGTATATATATTGCAGCTAAATATTTTTATATCTGTGATTAAAAATTACCAATTGTTTGAATCATTTTATCGATTTTATCGATTTTAATGACCATCCATTCAGTCCAACTACGAATCGCAGATATTTATTTCAATCAACATACAACCTTTATCAGGAAGCGCCGCTTTCATGTCTCTAGTAAATCCTTGTGAATTCCTTGACTCTGCGACAGTAAAGAAGAAACCAATAGCCTATTCGTGAATATTAAATTCGTGAATATCTTTCCATAAATAAATCAACTAAGACCAAAAACGTCTCGGTTTTAGTAGAATTCTACTTGTATAACCTGGGAAGCGCGGTGGTCTCATGATTATTGCGCTCTTCTCCGGATCGAGCAGTCCGGGTTCGAGCCCTTGCCGGGGATAATGTGTCGTGTTCTTGGTTCTCTCGCAGTATCTCTCTCCACCTAAGTGTGTAAATGGGTACCGGCGAACTTATCACTGGGGGACAACCCTGCGATGAACAAGTATCCCATCCAGGGAGGGGGAGGGGGAGGGGGAGGGGGAGTAGAAATACTCCTAATCGATTCATGATACAGAATCCGGGATAAACTTGGATTTTTCTTGAGTTAGATGATTGATACTACGTAGAGAAATAATTACAAATCGCCAGTGAAAGGATTAGGAGCACGACATTTCTATATGAAGTGCTAGTGTATTCGGTCTTTGGCCCTATAAACTATCTCCTTACAGTCTAATTGTATATTATTACACCAAGAATTGAACTCATGATCTACCGCGCACCTGTCACATGCTCTAAGCACTAAGTCACTAAGCTACAGGTAGACTCGTATCCAGCTGGGTAACTTATGAAATAACCAAATTTTTAACTGACAAATTCTGCATATTGCTTGGAACAGCAGTGATGAAAGCTTCCCGTTTGTGAAGGGTACATGCACTTTGCCCTTTGAAATCTGATATGGTTAGTGTGCGATGAACGTGAAATTCTTACCGTTAACTGTGGTGACAGTTTCTTTGGAATACCCACTTTGACCTACATAATTAAAAAGAAGCTTGGATCATAATGTTACCATTTCACAGTACCTGTAGTGCAGCTTGACCTTTTTGGGTCATGTAGCAGCTCTCGTAAGGTCTCACACGAATGGCTTGCAACCATTTTAGAGTACAATAGAACAAACAGAAACAATACTTCTAGCCCCAAAACAATAACAGCTACTACAATGATAAAACAATCACAGCCTACAACAGCTGGTACACTTCTGCCTTTTTTACTTAAACACCAACGTGTTAATTTTCACTCTCACTGTGTTTGTTATCTACTGTTTCATATAAATTAGTTCCAAGCAGCGCCTCATGTCCTTGAGGTTGATCTATGCTTGTATTCTATTATGTATTGTATTCATTTATGTTAATTTTATGTATTGACTAGATTACCTTATAGAGGGCCACAGGGTCATCAGTTGTACTTAAACTGTTACTTGCTACCCTCTTAAAATAAAGTCATTTACATTTACATTTACATTTACATTTACATTTACATTTACATTTACATTTACATTTACATTTACATTTACATTTACATTTACAGTCTCGTCACCCGTGTACTTGGCACGGCAGTATTGGTATTTTATTGATTCTGATACGAAATCTGGCCCCTTGTAAGACTGCACCGTTGCTGACGACAATATGGTGGCTCCTCTTATTATGGTAGTTCTCCTGTTTGTCTGTTTGTTTGGTTGGTTGTGTTGTTGTTGTTGTTGTTGATTTTATTCACTATTATTTTCACTTACTATTTCCTTTTAAAGTCACTGTTACCGTGGATACTACAGTCTTCTTAGTCCCATCCGGATACGTCACAACCTGAAATCAAACAGTATTTTCCTTTTCAATGTCGGTATTTTTATTTCCATGTGTCAAATATGTGTGGATGAAAAAATAAATAAATATGGTAGAGTTATCTTTCATAGAAACGTAGAAATATGAAATATGCTTGTCGATGCGATAGACTGTTAATAGTATTTTTTTTAACACTTCTAGTGAATAGTCAGGTCAGGAGTAGATGTTGTTATAAGTTCCTCACCGTTTCCTCTCTACGATGCTCGCCGGCTCCAGAGGGTCGTACCTCGTGTTTCTGCCGCTGATACACAGGTGTGGAGCTTTTCTTAGACTGTTCCTTTTCGGGAATTTTTACTGGCCCCTCCTGCAAAAGGAGTAGCTTATATTTTCAGTATTGAACAGAAATCACTGTCTCTTTCAGCAACCAAAGTGATGTTAAAAAAGATACCAAACAAACTAAAACAATAAAGCAAAAAGAATGAAAAAAAAAAATGAAAGAATATACATAGTAATGAAACACTATGCCTCTAATTATGTTCCTCTTCCGTTTAATATCATTGTTTAACAGATGCTTTCCCCTCCATTTGTTGTAATAAGTTGTTTTCCCCATCACTCAATCCAGGGAGGTTCGCTGCAATACCAGGGCTATCAGAGCTATCATTATATCAGTATTCTCCACCTTACCTACCTTTGACGGGAAAACATTTTCTTTAAAAGCCCTCATGTT
>JAHPZR010045505.1:0-11620 GCA_019787425.1 Platygyra sinensis | reverse complement strand
TAAATATGTGACAATAGTAGTCTTACCATATACGCTAAACTTACATGACTATTTCCATAAAATCTTGCATGGTAGCAAAAACCCCTACTACATAAAGTAATGCACAAAAATAATTATTTTTTGCACAAAGTTGCAGCCTTGAGTTCTTAACCCCTAATTTTACAATAGTTCTTATACGTTTTATGAAACCTGCTAAAATACCAGCCTGATTTTCCGGCGTCTCCTCCAATCGCACACTAAAATAATATGTAAACAATGCTTTGAATCTGTACAAAACTTGTCCAAGCTTATGATTCGGTTCAAGTTACATATATCCCTAGATCCTATCCAAATTTAACTAACATATTCATTGCTGAAAAGAAACAACTCTGCATTACCAATTTAACATTACAAAATTGAAATGTCTAGAATAGATTGACGAGAACATTCACTGAATGGCCGCGGACATTTACTTGCGTTAGCGTGAATGTACTGAGAGCCTTACAAAAAATTTAAGAACATTAAATTCATGGCGCAAAGTTAACCAGTAACCTTAACGCTATCTTTACATTACATTTAAGCATGGGGGCGTAAATTTAACTTTTATAAAAAACCTTTACAGAAATTTAATTCACGGCGTAAAGCTGGTCAAAAACCTTTACGCCAACTTTACATTACCTTTACGAGTAGAGGAAATAAATAATTTGTAAACCTTCAACGTCATTTAAATCACAGCGTCAAGTTGGTCAAAAAACTTTAAGTAGATTAAGCCATCTTCAATTTTTCGTAAATCTCTGTTTTCATGCTGTGATATATCCCTAGATCCTAGCCAAATTTAACTAACATATTCATTGCTGAAAAGAAACAACTCTGTATTACCAATTTAACATTACAAAAGTTAAATGTCTAGAATAGATTGACGAGAAAATTCACTGGATGGCAGCGGACATAATTCATCGTATAGCGACTTCAAACAATGTATTTGTTTGGAATAAATTTTCACGTAGTTTCAAGTAAATCGTGTTCCCAACGGTTTTACGCTCTTGCACTCATTCTGAAGTTTATTGTGTCGCACTTTCTGTAATAAAAAATAATAACCAACGTAAAAGCAAAATTCTCACGAACATTTCCTGTTATTGAATTTTATCTTTGGTCTGTTCAGCAACATTGTCATTGCCGTCATCCTCATTGTCGTAATCATCATTGTGGTCATTATCATTGTCGTCATCACCATTATCGTCATCATCATTGTCGTCATCATCAGTATCGCCATCATCACTGTCGTCATCATCACTGTCGTCATCACCACTGTCGTCATCATCCTTCATCTCTAGGAGACGGCGCTTCTGCAAAACCCACGTGCATCAATATATTACAGGAGGTGACCGTGAAAACGCATAAAACTAAAAACTGAGCATGCTAGTGTTATCAACTATACCTCAAGGTAATCACAATACCACTGGATACAACAACACTCCTGCAAAAGATACGCACATCAATACGTTACACAAGATAAGCATACAAATTGGACAACTTGCATAAAACTAAAAAGAAAAAAGATCGATCACAAAACAATCAAGCGGCTGTAATAAACACTTAAAAGAGTTAATAAAAGGTAATTTATGGTTTATTAGTATATCTTGAGTGCTTTTCTATTTTAATAAAAGGTAATTTATGGTTTATTAGTATATTTTGAGTGCTTTTCTATTTTAATAAAAGGTAATTTATGGTTTATTAGCATATCTTGAGTGTTTTTCTATTTTAATAAAAGGTAATTTATGGTTTATTAGTATATTTTGAGTGTTTTTCTATTTTAATAAAAGGTAATTTATGGTTTATTAGTATATCTTGAGTGTTTTTCTATTTTAATAAAAGGTAATTTATGGTTTATTAGTATATGTTGAGTGTTTTTCTATTTTAATAAAAGGTAATTTATGGTTTATTAGTATATCTTGAGTGTTTTTCTATTTTAATAAAAGGTAATTTATGGTTTATTAGTATATTTTGAGTGTTTTTCTATTTTAATAAAAGGTAATTTATGGTTTATTAGTATATTTTGAGTGTTTTTCTATTTTAATAAAAGGTAATTTATGGTTTATTAGTATATTTTGAGTGTTTTTCTATTTTAATAAAAGGTAATTCATGGTTTATTAGTATATCTTGAGTGTTTTTCTATTTTAATAAAAGATAATTTATGGTTTATTAGTATATCTTGAGTGTTTTTCTATTTTATTAAAAGAAAATTTTGTATGCGGCGAAAATAACTCCTAATACCTTGACTGTGCTCCTTAAACAAAGCTTTTAACATACACGTCATGTGACTAACTGACAACAGAGGAAAATTAACCGAGACCAAGAAGTTAACTCAATCTAGTGCCGAGTTGCAGGTGGACTTGATTAAGGCGGGGGTTCACCTGAATTTCAGTGAAATTTTGGTAAGTTTAAAGAGAGGTTGAAAGGGAAAAAAAGGGTTTTGGAACACCACCAGACAGTTGCCCGACCGCACAATGGCACCCCAGGTTGTTGGGCAACTGTTTGGAGTGTATCTACCTATTTTTAACTTCAAACTCTAATTTTAAAACAACACCAAATCTTCCAAATTTCCTATTTCCTTAAATTTTACTAATCCTTTGAGAAAAACTATTTATCTCCAAATATACCTTAAAATCACCAAAAAATTTACAAAACGACCCAAAACATAGATATGTGAAATGAGCATAGAGATTCTTGATTGCTTGAAACATAAACGAGATATTTGCATTAAAAACATAGAACCCAGCCAAAATACGGCTTTCGGGTTTACCCCCGCCTTAACACAAGGGTAAAATTCTAAAACAAAGTTACATATCCAGCATACATTGAATGTAAGCAACAGGAAACAGCAAGAAATCTACTCTAATATAGTATATCAATTCTCCTAAATGTGATCCTAACCACGATCTCACAAGTTACTTGGACAACAGTCAAAGTCAGTGGAGGCAGCACTTACACATGCGCAAGGTAGCTTTTGGGCTGAATTTCGAAAACAACCATACAGTATTTCGTTAGGTTTTCAATCTTAAAGGTAAGTCATCGTCGTTATTGCAAAGATTCAACTAATATGGGTTTCGAAATGAGGAACGCTCGAAAAGCAATTAAATAATTGCCTAGCCGGTCACTACTCACTCAGCAATTTCCGCTCGTATTAAATTTCAAGCAAAAGTCCGCGTTCGAGCATAGTGGCCAATCACGCTGGCGCTTATCTCTGTTTTCCGTGCAAGAAGCGACTTAGAGTATTTCTTCAGCACCCTGAATGAAATGAACTCAATCGGATGGATCTTCTCAATTTTAATTTACCAGTACCCATCTTTTTAATATACACCTGCAAAGAACGATGAACTGTGAGAGTCAAGGGTTTTGCCCAAAAACATGCAACACAATAGCCTTAAGAACAGGCGGAATAGCGGGGCCGAAGCGCGATATATAACCGCACGCACAAACAAAACTGTTGATTATTTTCGCCTCGCGCTTAGAGCCTCTTCTCCCGTTCCGTGCATGCGCTTGATTATCACTCATCCGCCTGTAATGCAGGCTATTGTCTTTTTAATTGCGGGCGCATACTGATGAAAAAACTTTTGTACTAAACACTTTTTATTGCTAGAAGAGCGTAAAAGGTTTTTTGATGTTGCATCTTCATTCTTCTTTCTGAGATAGAGAAGGAACTTTTTTAACTGAATATAGTAGGTTGTAACGATGTGACGTAGCTGAAACACGTTTGGTTCTTGGCCTCGTAAGAAAAACAAGTTTCGCGTGTTTATCGCTGGACAGGCTACACACTATAAAATTAACATCTGTTTGATCAGAACGAAAGCATGCTCGACGTCTTTCCTGTCATTAGACTAGTTTAGTTTTTAATACATGTAGCAATTCCACGAAAAGAGAGCGTGCATTGGATCAAGAACAACAAAGACGGCTGGCTGTTTAATTTAAGATTGGTTACCGGTTGACAATGGCTAACCTCTTGTTCTCCTGTTTGTGCTTTTCTGTGTTCTCCGGGGTTGAAAATCCTGTAGAAAATGACAATACGTCTTGACCATTATTACGTAATTAACAAGACATCTTATTCGATTCTACTTGGCTAAAAATGAGTGCAATTTTCCTGTCATATCAGTACAAATTTCAAACACCAGCGCAAATTAGTATCTTCGTACTAACTTAAGTTATCTTCTTTAAGAAGATATCCTATGATTTCCGAAGATCACCGTAAGCCCGCCGAAGAGTTTCGAACATTTTTGGAAGTTTGCGGATATTTTCGAAAATGTTGGAAGGTATTGCCGCGACACCAAGCCCACTGTAGCCCGACTAAGAAAACAATATGTAGACGACCTTATGTAGTGTATTTTTAGTGTAATACTAACAAGTAATCGCAGCTCGGTAAATACTTTGTTACTACATGTATGATTTCAAAGAATAGTTCTTTCGTATTTTACTGTTCTCGACCGGTCTTATGTATATATTCATTTCTCCTCAGCAATAAAACGCTACTCTGAATAACACTTATCTCATGAAATTCCTACTTCCATCATTAGAGCTTACCATCTGCTCTTCCTGCTGTCTTCATCTCCAGGTAATCGAACTTGGATAAGTTCGTATCCGTGTTTAGTGTCACTTTGATAAACGGCGATGAGACGCTTACATGGCGAGGCTGCTATGCAATTCATGCCAGGTGTCCGAAGCTTATTGAGCTGCAGGTCACTGAGCGATAGGTTACTAAACAGGTCACCTGACTTGACGTTGAACAGCTGAACACGCCACTGTTCTAAGCGGGGAGCCATCGAGATGACAACACACTCCTCGTCACTGACAAATTGACAACCACAGACTGACCACGTATGGCATGTACTACATAAAACGTGCAGTGTATTTCCTGAAACTGCATCATGGACGACTATTCTAGCTTCATCCCACATTTCACCGTAACAGATTACAAACGTTTCCGCAGGAGAAAACCTTCCTAAGCTGTTATCGTCATAACATCGCTTTTCCCAGAGCGTGGTTTTCCGATCCGACAAACGAAGAGAGTAGCCATCCCAGGTTAAAATTTGAAATTTGCTGTTGCATGCAAGCAAATAACTGGTAGGACCAATCTGGATGGTCGACAAAGTCCCTTCGCTAGTGGTATCAAGGATGATGACCTACCTCTCTTTCGTCATACATGCCATTCTCTCGCCAGATATAGGAAACACGTCTGTTACACTGCCTATGTTGGTCCAACACCGGACACACTTGGACAACTCAAAATTCCACATTTGCAGGGTACACATTCCACTTATTAAAACACCACCTTTCACAGCTAAAAGACAATTGCATGATGACCATAAAATGTCAACTTCCTTCTCAGCAATCAGCTCACTACTTGAAACATTCCAAGCCATCACTGTGGTCGTTGAGAAGAGATGACGACGGGCAACATAAATAATCTCACCACTCAAGGAAAACACAATTTGTAGGACCTTGGTACGGCTGACTTCTTTCTTATTTTGATGTCGTTCATTAAAGTGCCCCTGTGACAAAAAATAAATTATTTTTTTTCTTTGGATTTCAAAACTATGCTAACTAAACACTAACTGACCCAAGTTTTAATCCTTGATTTAAAAAAGGCACCTGTTTATTTTAACTGGAACTTTCCTATTTAATGATCCGCCATTACTAAATTTAAGTTCTTGAGAGAGCTGGATCGAGGAGAAAATGACGTCAAAGGCTCACTAGTTTAAGAATGCAATGCGTGTGTACGCTGCAGAATTAATATGCAGCACGAGAGTTTTGGGCTTTCACACTTTTAAACTGGCATTTTGCATACATAATAAGCTGCGTTCACACGCTGAAATTTTAAGCTGGTGAGCCTTTGACGTCACGTTTCCCGGATCCAACCCTCTGAGGTCAAATCGGTCAGGTTTGAACGTGAGTAATGGCGGATCGTGAAATCCAAAACTTACACTCAAAGTAAACAGCCTTTGGATAAAAATGAAAGGTCAGAATTTTGCCAGCCAAGTATTAAGGAGACACACTTTCAGAATCTCAAGAAAAAAAGGAAGTGATTTTTTTGATCACAGGGGCACTTTAATGTTCAACATTTCTACGCGATCATGATCCCTCCTCAATACAGTATGCTTATCCAGCACAAAATCAAAGTTATTATATGAAACGTTTCCACCACCCTCGCCTTCTAATACACGCGATAAGGGATCTCCTAACAAAAATCCACCCTCGCTACGTGATTCAAATTCCCAGGTTACACAAGGTTCTTCAAGAACATCCACCCGACATGTGACGTGTTCGGCGATATTGATATTTAAACGAAATTTAGAGCTCGTAAAGAAGGTCAGTGATAAATGGACACATAAAAGAGATCGACTATCAGGCGAAAACCTAATCATGCCACATACGTTTCGGAGATCGGTTTGTCCTAGTGTTCTAAAACCATCCACCACATCAACGATAGCAATGCGACCACTCGCATGAGAAATTGCCAGCAGCTTTCCATCTCGTGACCACGCAAAAGACAAAACTTCTTCTTCTCTGGTGATACGACTAATCTCTGAACCATTCTTCAGACTCCACATTATAATGCATTTACCATCGTCAGGGCAATCAGTTAATATCGTGCTCTTGTCTCCTGAAATCGAGCAAACAGTAAAACTGCAGTGGCTTTCGGGAAAAAAGGGTTTAAGATCTCCGTTGAAATCATAGGCATGGCTAAGGACTCCTGGTAGGACAGCTTTCTCGGTGGGATGAAAAACTAGTGAGCGGTACAACGACACGACGCCAGAAGAGGAGAGTGACGTTCTGTGTACATTCCTGAAGAAAAGGAAGGCGTAGCGTTTCTCTACCTTCACAGGGCGTGTCCATAGCAGCTTACCAGTACGGAGTGACCACAACTGAATCTTTCCGTCATCACATTCACACACCATGAAGTCTAACTGTGGTGAAACATCAAAACAAACCACTTGAGATGAACATTGGAAACGGGCTAGAACAGCTCCCTGCTGCATTTGCTTGTTCACAAATTCCAGGTAAGGTATTTCAGGGTGTTTGTGCTGCAATATGTTTGATGCCATAGGAGATAAGACTGGCCCTCCCTCATTCAGCAAGGTTTGGAAAACTACGTGAGGATGATCTGTAAAGGTGCTGAAGTGCTTCCTTAAAAGGACTATTAAGGTGTTCAGTATGTCTCTAGTGTTTGCTGACAACGTTTGAAAAAGTTCGTGACTTTGAAGCCATAACATTTCTTCAGCTGCTATTGAATTGTTTACAGAGATCTTTCCATACAAAAGCTCTAAGTCTGTCACGTATGTTCGTACAAATTCCTCCGCGCTCCGCGATCCCATATCTTTATCTAACTGTAACATGTGTCGTACACCATGATCTACCGCATACTTCTCTGCTGCGCTAAAGTGTGCGTCACAAACACCTTTCTGCTTCAGATGATCAAGTTCATTGGAACAGAGGCTTGCAAGTATACGATGACCGTCCTTCTCGTCTATGGTGAAGTCATGCTCCTCATAACTAGATGCGTCTGTCAACCAATCTTTAACTGACTTGTGAATAACATGGAGACAGCCATCACGAATAGGAAGAAGTGAGGACACACTGCTAATAGCTTTAAGTACTTTCCGCCTTGCAAGTGGTGAGCTGGCATTGGGTCCCAATAGTTTAGAAACAAAGTCAATTGGCATGGGCTCCTGAGAGGCGATAACAGCAGAAAGAAGGTTCAGAAAATCCTCTTCGTTGACGCCTACTTCCTTCTTAAGTTCGTTCTCTAGTCGTTTGAAATAAGAATGGTAGGCTGAAGAAATTGCTAATGGCAAGCTATCATCAAGATTTTCTTGCTCCAGAACTGATTTATTCTCTTCAATAAATAAAACAAGAAAATAGGCATACAGCATGAGCCCTTCAGATTTTTCAACAAGCTTTTCGACAATGACGCGTTTCTTTTCTGGTTTAATCAGATGTCGTGTTCTGTTTTCAATGAGACGCTTGATATCTTCTATATTCTTATCATCATTTGATTCCAGTTGAAATGGCTTCAAATGTTTTAATGCCTCGGCAATGTTCCTCTCTGGTCGGGTCGTACAGAGGAATCGAATCCAGCATGGAAGCTTGCAAAGGTGGTTTGCAAGAACATCAAGTAGCTCATTGCGTTCTTGGTAATCACTTTCGTCCAAGCCATCTATCACCATGAGCATGTTTCTTCCAGGATCAGCTACAGTGCTTAGAGGCTCTTTAAAAAGCAGTGCAAACAGCTCCTCAACACTCATGCTGTTAAGGCCTTTACCCAGATTTCTTGACAGCTGTTTCACAAGAGCTTGTTTGTACTCTGGCAAGGCGTGGTACAAGTGACAGGCCAAGGACTGAAGCATCAACTGAGGATTTCGGTAACGAGCATTGTTATGTTGACAAAAGTGGCTTCCTGACAGTCTGCGAGCTTCTTGCATTCTTTTGCAGATAACAGCAGAGATGACCGACTTCCCCATGCCTGCATTTGAACTGATCACCATCACGCGGTTTTCAGAATTTCTGTTGTCTAACCAGTTTTCAACTTCGTTAAACACCCACTCACGAGTGCCTTCTTGATATCGCCTTACAAGATACTCAATATCTCCTTTGAACTCTGACTTGGCAAGATTCTGCAGGACTTGTTCTTCTGCTTCTGCATCTCTTCCTTCTTTCAAGCTGTCAACAGCTTGCTTTACCGCTTGCAAAGTTTCGAAGTGTTCTTCTTGAGTCTTTACTACACCCTGGACAATTTGTTTTGTTTTGCTCTGCGTCTGATGTAATTCTTGAAGCGTTTCTTGTTGGATCTGATGAAATCTAGCAAATGTATCTTGTGCCTTTGACTGTGTCTCTTGTAATGCTTGCAGTGTTGAATTGCTATCCTGAAGAGTTTCACGGTCTTCTAATTGCGTCTGCTGCAGTCTCTCAACAGTGTCCTGTGTCTTGACTTGGGTCTGATGTACGTTATCTAGTTTTGACTTGTTATCCTGAAGTGTTTCATGATCTTCTAGTTGGATGTGATAAACTCTCTCAACAGTTTCTCGTGTCCTGGCCGCGCTTTGATGTATTGCTTGCTGGGTCTGACATACCTTCTCAGCAGCTGTCTCAACAGCTAGCTTTGTATCCTGAAATATCTCTTGTTGCTCTTGTTGGGTCTGACCCACCGTCTCAACAGCTTTCAGCAAGTTAGTCTGGCTCTGACATACTTCTTCCAACTTTAACTTGATCTCTTTCTCCCGATCAACCCATTGAAACAAAACGTCAAGATAATCTTCTTCTCCGCAGCGCTCTGTTTTCAATCTGTTTATCTCTGGCTGATCGAAACCAAGAGAAACAAGAACACCACTAATTTCGTTCCAAAGCTCATTAAACAATCGTGTTTCAATACGTGTTTCGGGAGTATGAAGAAGCTTATTGCGAAACAGTTGAATACGAACCAGGTTTGCAGGAAGAGATTTGGTTCTTGCGTGAGGCTTGTAATTCCAACCTGTGCGTCAGGGGGAGATAAGCCACAAATTTCAGTCAGCAAAAGAAAAAGCAGAGTAATGTCAAATGTCTTTGAGTCTGGTTTGGATCCATCCGAGGGAAACAGAAGTTTTCTCTGATGTTCAGTAAAGATTCCTCTTGCAAAGAGGTCATCTAGAGTTAAATGATGCAAATAGAGATTAGCAGCCAGAGTTGTTGGAGGATGAATGCCATCAAAAACCTTTCTTAGTACTGTTGTTCCACCATCGACGAGAAACCTTCTCAACTTGACTCCATTTGTTGTCTCAGTAGAGGGCGCCAGGAATGAATGTGAAGCAGTCGCCATTGAAATCTGAAGCGTACAGGTTTACTCCAGCAATCATCACGTAGTAACTGCAGGCAAAAGAAAAGTGGCTGAGGTTAATAGTTATTGTTACTTCAAAGGTTGTGCCCGTAACGAAGGACTTTCCAAAGGCTATTTCTAACTATTTCCAGTTCCTGGGTTCTGATGAATATGCCTCATAAGTTGTGACCCTAGTCTTTAAGGCTACATGTACATGTACCTAAACACATTTTGTCTACAGTACAAATAAATTGATGCACAGGTTGGAATTGCAAGCCTCACGCAAGAAACAAATCCAAACACTGTACAATAGTAAACCTAAACTTGAATAACAAAACTTGATACATCATAAGCCTTGTGTCAAAGTTTCTGTACAAAGGATTTTTCACATGACTGTGAGACTCAGGATGTAAAAATAATATTGTTATTCAAATATCGGCAGCATTTATTGCAAGTGTAAATGAACAAACAAAGAATGCAAAGACTTTTATACTGTGCCCCCTCCCCCCCCCCCCAAAAAAAAAAACAACAACAACAACAACAAGAACAAAAACATGATCTACATCTCAAAACAATGACATAAAAGTGCTTAAGATCTGTAAAGCATCATGCATCAGTAGTTCAAGTGTGGATACCTACAAAATTGTGGCACAAAAGCTGTTGTGAAAAAAAATGCTTTTTAGTTTATCAGCCTGTACAATTCCTAAGTTTTCTGCTACATCTAGTGCAGATTGACTTATAATCCATATATTAATTATTGCATTAATCAATAAGAGAATTATCGCCAATGGGCATACTTAAACTTCTTCTATGTATAAATTGTACATACTATTTCTGTATACAAGAAAGCTTGAAGCAGGATTTCTAGCGACATCAATTCAGCATTAACATTGGAAAATATCACCCATAGTGACAAAACCTGTTTCTCACAACATTATATGTAAAATGAGCAAGACCCATAGCTTAAAGTTTAGTTAAAATCAGTTTTTGGGCTGCCATGACACTGAATTAGCCTTAGTTCTGCTAAAAAAGCAAATTTTTACTGACAGATACATGTAGATTTCCTCAGGAAAGGGCACAAAATTGTAGAATATTTTAATTTGGTTCATGCAAAAAAACTTAAAATTGGACTTTTTGCGATTGCCGTTCCAAATTTCTTTCCTGTCCCTGTCCATTTGTTTTTCCCTGCCCATGCATTGAAGGAAATTTGTTAACAATGATAGTGAGTTCATGATTAATCTTCAATTCTGTTTCCTGTTGTTTTTTTTTTCCTTTATTATTTTCAGCAGCCTGTGATGCTTACAGTGCATTACTCACTGCAAAGGTATTACTTAGTACAGTATGTTGTATATCAAAATTAGTCTGCACTTACTGTGCCATACTGCATTGCTTGAAAGCTGAGCTTATTAGATACAATACAATAATCCTAATCATTGGGAAAAAAAACTTTTTATAATGGGGAAATTGTTACTGTTACATGTTTGGACTGTGGTGTGCTCAGGGTTACCACTACCCACCGGAAGAAGAAAATTCCTGACTTTTCACTGGCCAATGAATCAACAAAAATAAGCAGGCTTGGATAAGTTTTAAAATAAAACTGCATGCCCACCCAAAAACATTTAATAAATCATTTTGCAGCAACCTTAAGATAAGATTTCCCGACTTTTCACTGACTTTGAACAGGGATTTAGAAATTCCCTAACCTGATACAAAACCCCCTGACTTTTCCCTGACTTTGAATTTATCTTTAAAACATTCCAAAAATACATGACAGTATTCCCAAAACTTCCGATGGCCCTT
>JAHPZR010045503.1:72500-81039 GCA_019787425.1 Platygyra sinensis | reverse complement strand
CTCAGGTTTATAATTCCTATTATTATAAGGGTCCCCAGGCCACTCCTCCACAGGTGGCTGGCCTTGCTATCAACTCGCCCCTTTGGGGCCATGGTCTCCCCATACCTAATCCCTTGCACCTCCTGTGGAGACCTGGCCTGGGCTACCCTGTTTTACTTAGTTTATGGCCCGAGGGGTGGGGGTACTACCTTGTATGGCCAAAATAGGTATGTGCGGCCCCAAAGGGTATGGTTTTTCAGTTGTTTTGGTCATAAATAGGGTACCGATTTTAGCTGATTTTGGTCATAAATAGGGTATGGTTCTTGTACTCTAGCCTTGATATGGGTATGTTTTTAAGAAGACGCCACTTTTTCATCCTTATTGAAAAGAAAATCAGAAAAAGCCCTTCACAAATTATGTTTACGGTAATTTAAAATTGGTCTGAACTAGGGATCCAGTTATAATGCAGGTCTGAAACAGGATTTTGATGTAAGGGTCGGGTCATAAATTGGGTTTTGAATTTTTGGTCAGGTCATAAATAGGGCAGGGAATATCGCAGGTTTTGGTCATAAATAGGGTAAGGGTTTTGGGAAGCGGGCCGCACACCCCCACCCAATTTTTCTGTGAGTACCCCCCGGGGTTTATGGACCCCACACAGGGGACTTTCTCATCATACTTAGTGTTGGTGGGCAGGAAATAGCTGCCTGCAGCAACCCTTCAGCCCTGTGCAGGAGTCCCGCCAGGGAGGGGACATTTGTTCTCTGGTTGGGTTAACTCGGCCCAATGTAATTATTCGAGCAACAATGTCCTCCTTGCGCATGGGGCACCACCCCCCTCAGCATGGCGCCATGTGCCGAGGCCTCCCATCCGGCAGGTTTTGCCCGGTCGTCGGGCTTTTATCCTAGTCTTGCCAGTAGATTCCCTGTCCACTATTGCCCACTGCTTCGTCTCGTGTCATCATTATTATTAACTTAGAGTAACACGGCGCGAGCTAGATCTTGCCACATGGTATGACTTGTACGTGGCTAAACTACAGAAACTATCCACAAATATCTTGAAAAAAATCTCACCTAAGTGTCCATATCCTACAACACCAACTTTTCGTCTTTTCCCGTTTTCATTATTCATGTTGTTCGGTGCTTTAACCAGCTAGTAATGGTAATACGGAGCGCAAGGAGAGCACCGGTTCGAGGGAGTTTGTGAGCCACTGCTCTAATGTCCAGCGGAAGCGTTGTCAATAGCAACATTATCAAATCACGATTTCAACCTCCATCTTGTTGAGTTTTCGAGTTTGGTACAATTTCTGAGAGAATATGCCTCCGAAGAAAAAGAAATCAGGCAAGAAAAAACTTGCGAAGATGACTGAAGAAGAGAAGCTTCTGTACATGGAGCAGAAACGGTTAGCAGAAGAAGAAATGAAGA
This sequence comes from Platygyra sinensis, assembly GCA_019787425.1. Classification (NCBI taxonomy): domain Eukaryota; kingdom Metazoa; phylum Cnidaria; class Anthozoa; order Scleractinia; family Merulinidae; genus Platygyra; species Platygyra sinensis. The sequence goes on along the minus strand of JAHPZR010045503.1, from coordinate 79,638 downwards.
AGAAAAAAGAAGATATGTTGACGCAGTTTTTGAAGGTACGTTGTGGACTTGTAATCAGCTGGATAGCCTTGTCAATATTGAATCACGATATTTAAACTAAGTTTCAGGATAACGCTGTTCAATTTTGTGTAGTGAATAAAACTGAGTAATGGTCAACTCCTTTTTTTAACTGCTCTCATTTTAAGCTAAATCACTGGCCTTGAAGGGCCCAAGATTGGATTTGTAAATAACAAATTCATTATCCGAGTTCAAATTGTCTGTTTTTATAATGCTGAATAAAAAAACAGATTCAATGAGACATTGCAGTGTTCTCAATGTATCTAAAGTAGTTGTCTTTTAAAGTGCATATGAAGTGAAAAATAATTTCTGCTTATTTGAAAGTCCTTTCAAAATACAGAAGAATGGCGTTTTTCTTTTTGAAATATCTTTTTTAGTTTCACAGATATTAACGTTTTTCTATTATGCAAATTAGATCAGTGATGACGTCATATTGTTTGCAGCTAAAAATTGTAAAATACTGAATAAACAATATCTCTAGAAATATTAAAGCAGTGTTCTTGAAACTTCGCACCATAATTGTCCATCACAAAAGAAACAAAATGACACCCTTAGTGCTGTTGCCATAGCAACTCTTTCGGCTCCAGTCTCTTTTTGTCGAAAAAACGAATCCTCCATTTTCAACCTCTTAAGTGAGACAAAGGGTCCTACATGAAACATACATAGTTCCCATGTTGTCGTAACTTCCATCGATAGATTGTGTAGGGTAGATGGATCTTGTTTTCAGACAAAAACTGAGATTTTCAGTTTTTATTAAAACAACACCAGTGGCAAAACTGTTGTCATGGCAATGGTGCTAAGGGTGTCATTTTGTTTCTTTTGTGATGCACATTTATGGTGCCAAGTTTCAAGAACACTGCTTTAATATTTCAAGAGATATTGTTTATTCAGTATTTTACAATTTTTAGCCGCAAACAATATGACGTAATCACTGATCTAATTTGCAAAATAGAAAAACGTTAATATCTCTGAAATGAAAAAAGATATTTCAAAAAGAAAAATGCCATTCTTCTGTATTTTGAAAGGACTTTCAAATAAGCAGAAATTATTTTTCACTTCATATGCACTTTAAGGCAGCCTTTTTAGGGATCTTGATATAAGTTTTGTAAGCATTAGATTTCCACCTTCCAAGGACTTTGATTAGCCAATCAGGTAGTCTAACTGCTCCTGGAGGGGGACCTAGGGGCCTATTAGAAACTGAAAGACCGCACAAAAAATCACCGAAAACCGCAAAACCACCAGAAATTTTTGTCCAAAACCGAAAACTGAAATAAAAGTCGTCATTCACAAAGCTTCAGAATCTCCCTGCTATTAATTTTTATATGTATAAACTTATTTTGCTTTCTGAAGTTCTTTCTAGGTATTCCCTTGTTAGTGCAGAACACATTGTAGTCTAAAAAGCTCCTTTTTTTGGAAAATAATACCTCTTAGTCGTCGCGTTGAGTATGTTATGGACGGGTAAATGGATCAGTGAGTGAGTGAGAGATGTATGTATGTCACAAATCAGATCGGATCTACTATTAACAGCCAATCAAATTTCTTGCTTTAATGGTAAATGATATATGAGAAGATTTGTTCCCGATACAGTTCAGAATGGCCATATTTATTCTTCTATAAAAGAGGAGGAAGTAGTCATATATTGGGTTTACTTCGGCATTTTCTGTGGGTTAGGCTGAGGATTTTAGTTATAGAGGAGATGAGCCTTGAGGTTTGAAACATTGCGTGAGCTAGTTTTATGCAAATGAACAAGATGTTTTTATTTTTAGTTACAAAGGTAACTTGATATTTTTGTTTTTCACAAGGAGTAAATTCAATAAGACGTCACGCATCGTTGCTTCCAGGTCGTAGGAAATGTTTTAGAGAAAACGCGACTATTTTGAATTGAAGAGTTCAAACGTTTGCAATAGGTACAGGTAATGATTGTTTTGATCTTGTTGGATGCAAATATAGAGCGATATTTTTATTTTTTAGTTACAAAGGGTAATTTGACACTTTTGTTTTTCACAAGGGAGCAAATTCAATTAGAGCTGACGAATCATCATCACCTGTTCCCACGAGATGCTTGCTATTTTTAGTTACAAATGGTAACTTGACACTTTTGTTTTTCATATGGGAGCAAATCGTTCCCACGAGATGCTTGCTATTTTTAGTTACAAATGGTAATTTGGCACTTTTGTTTTTCATATGAGTGCAAAATTAGCAAATCGTCCGTACAAGATGTTTGCTACTTTTAGTTATAAATGGTAACTTGACACTTTTGTTTTTCATATGGGAGTAAATTAAATTAGACTCTCGACGTGTCAGAAGAGTTTTTTCTCTTTCTTTCTATTTTCGGTGAAGTAGTGTTGTGTGAAAAGGGTAAACTTCCAACTCGTATAAAATGGGAAAAGGTCTCTTAATTTGAGTATTTTGAGCAAAAATTCCTCTTGGGGGTTGGAAGGGCTATGTGATCAATGAGTGAGGGAGTTATGCATGTGCGCGTGTCACACCAACAATTATTGTACGTTGTTCAGTCAAACATTTGATGGCTTACTATTTAGCTATCTTACCATTGCCAATGTAACATAGTACGTACATCATAAATTCCCAGTTTCTTTCTTGCTGTACATCACAACCAAAAAAGCTTGACTAAATCATTACTTTAAACAGTTCTACAAATGCTCCTATCCACAAAAAATAACTCTTGCACGCTTTGTGTGTCTATGTTTTATGTAAATTGGCTCAACAGACCTATAGCAATGTGAAACTAGAAACATTGCGATTTTATAGGTGATTTTTGTTTAAAAAGGACACCACATTATGAAGTTACTTTTTGATTGCCATTGTCAGAATTTTCCTTTGTGCAGGCACAATGACAGCCCCATTTTAGAACCAAACTACTTTATTTTACCACCAAAAGTCTCTCCTTCACTTTTACTCCATGTGAACGGAGTGAGTGCAATGTTATTCTCAAGAAGAAAAGGGGAGACAACTCGCCATCGAGCTATAGAAACTGGATGGTCCAGTCTTTTGCTTTGATGTTATCTTGAGCTTTTCATAGACTGCTTGGCCAGGGGATAGGTACAGACCTGCCAACCCCTGGTAAAGGAAAATCTGGAGATTCTACAAAAAATAGTGAGATTCTATTTTTTCCCCGATCAAACCCCTTTTCCATCCTGGGAACTAGACACCAACCTCTCTGCCAGGGTCTACTCCCCATTCAAAATGGCGGACATACGTGGAGAAAAACGATAAGTTATTGAACAAGCAAAAATCACAGCTTGGTACAAAAAAAGTAGTAAAGTGCATGCAGTGATTTTCGTTGTTAATTAGTTTATCACTTTATGGCACCAGCATTCCCCATAAATATTCCATTTGTATTCAACAACTTAATTTACTTCCTTTCAGAAAGATTTTTCCCAAAAAACCATGAGATTGAGAGCCATGTCGGGAGACCGTGAGAAATGACAAAAAATTGTGAGACTCGCGGCAGAGCTGTGAGAGTTGGCAGGTCTGTAGGTACTTCCTCATAAGAGGCTAATGGGGATGTGCCGCAGTAAGGGGTCGCATTTTTACGACTGGATTGACTATTATGGGGTCGCATTTTCAAAAGAGTTACTAGAATGGCGTCGTGCATTTTCTGACTTTTGGGGTATGGCAGTTCTTCATATTTACGGTTAGCAAACGTACCAGATTGTTTGCACTGTAGGTGAAAAGTGAAGTGTTTTTTATTCAATATAAGATACATACTTAAATAGAAAGTGACTAAGTTGGGGTCGCGAAAATTTCATACTTGCCCAAAAGTGACTAAGATGGAGTCTATAATTGACCACAGATCGGAATAGACCATAATGGATTAGGGGTTCTGAGAGGCCACGTACCTCCTGTGGGCTGCTTGGCAGCTGTTTTAGAAGAACCAAACAAGAGCAGCTAACGAGACTAGGCTTGTCATGTATTCCTCTATCAGTTTTAGCATGACTGCAAGGTGTAACTTCCTTGGCAAAACCAGAAAAAACGTATAATGCATTAGGTAGAAGAATCCAAAAAACTGCCATCATTCTTGACAAAAACTGAAAACCAAAGACTAAATTGTAAAAAACCTGCAAACCACACAAAACACCAAAATGGAAAAACCACAATTTTTAACGGTGAAAACCGAACCAAAAAGTGACCAAATCCCGAAAACCGAAAATCCCAACGCGCTCTCCACCTGCTTTTGTGGCTGCACCAATGCAAAAGGCAAAGTTTGCACTGTCTAGACCTCAGATGTGCAGTAGGACACACAGGTTGTTGGTAAGCGATATACGGGTAAGATTGCGCCCATTGGTGAATTTGAAGAGAAGCTGGAAGGTACTCTGTCCATGTGTCTGAAGAAGATACAGTAGTCTTGAACCTGGGTGGTTACAGCGCAGATGTTAGAGTTTGACTTAGCTATAGTGAGATTGACTGTCCTGTGGAAAGGGTCAGTTTTTGACTTCTTAATAGTAATTTCAAGGAATTTCAGACAAAATATTAGGTTTAAAACTGATATCTGCTCTGGATAAGTGAGAATGGGGACCAACTTGCCATTGCAAGTGAATTCGCCGCTTCGTAAGAAACTGAAAATTGCTAGGGTAAAAGTGGGCCATAACATGGAAGAGTCAACAGCCCAGGAGTGAAAATATTGTAACTTAGAGTAGATTGGTTGGACAACTGTAATAGTGATGGGGTAGTGTGCCTGTTCAGAAACGCCAACATTTTATTCCTCGTAAGGTTTTGTAAAGGAGGGCATGGAGGTGAAGTCCAGTGGAAAACCAATCTCAGTATGTGTTTTTTTTATTGCTGCCAGGTTAACTTTTATAGTGACATAAGAAACTGTATTGGAAAGGTGGGTAACAAAGTGAATTAAATAGGGGCTTAATGTGAGGAATTTGCATGTTGTAGGAAGGAACTTTGGGTCTGGGATGTAGCGGTTCTGGAGAGCTTATTTTTTGGTGGTCAGTGAAATGTTATGATGTATAGCTAGTTTGCATGCATATAAAATGTTGACATGCTCTATTTTCAGGACAATACTTAGTGGAGGAAATACTTCAAAGAAAAGATCTAGAGCTAAGTTTTGTTTGGAACAGAACTTTGGAAGTACTCAGGGGTAAAGTAGAGGATCATTACATTTTGGAAAGTCTGTCATCATTTGCAGAAAGGTACCTAAAGTATTGTATTTGATCCGTGATGTCATTTTGTACAGCTTAAATTATTGTTCCAAAGTTGAAGTTTGAACCATATTAATTTTTCTTAACCAAGATGCTTAAAATTGGTTACCATATCCATTATAACACAGGATATCTGATAGTTTATTGTGAAACTCAGAAATATATTTATTTATTAATAATATGTATGTTGTGGTTTGAATTTATTTTTGGTTTAATTCTTGTTAAACCAGTTTAAATTTTTTAAACTGGTTCATATTTTTCAAACTGGGTTGAGATTTTTAAACCAGTTTAATTTTCAATTTTGAGCAGAATGTGAGCATGTGTCTTAGTAATTTGGGTTAAGAGTGATTTTCTGAGAATGTCGAGAATCGGAAGACACCAGCGAAAAATCAATTTTTCTTTTATTTCGCCAAAACATACCTTTGGGTGAACTTATTCAAGGAAAAATAGTTTAAAGTTCCAACGATTTATTTTGCGGCCAAAATTTAAGAAAGTTCGAAATTTGCATATAATGGCGGTTTTCGCAACTTAAAATCTTCAAATTTCACGCTTCTTTACGAAAACATCAGGGGCGTAAAAAAAAATCCTATGAAAACGAAACTTGGCACAATTGTTATTTCATTCTTATACTTTAAAATCGTGTAGTAAGTTTCTTGAAGTTTTGTTTACAGCTTTTTAACGAAGGGTATTTGTACAGCCGCCATTTGTGTCACTTGGCAAGGAACAAATAAGGGCCAACTTCGACTAGGATAAATGGCCACTGGCATATATCATTTGGTCAAAATATTTATATTTTAGGAAACCTTGGTTATTGGTTTTTTTCACCAGAAAAGTTATAGCTCTGTGAATTAAAATGTTCCCCGTCAGTAAAATAAAATGTTACAGCGTGTAAGTGAGTTCAACTTTATGCAAATCACGAGGCTGCTCTTTGGAAGTCAACGGTTTAAAACAGGAAACAACGACTCACCGTCATTTACGCTCCTTCTGCCGCTATAGACATTATTTTAACTTCCCAGTGTCATTTTGAGTTGTTCTTAAAATATTTCCAATAACACAGCGAGCATAAACGGCCATAAAATTCGACAAGGTCGACAACGTTTACATTTGCTGTCGCACACGCAGGTGTGGATCTTTTCATCGTATTGCTTAGTCGAGAGTCCTTTAAAAATATGAGAATATACACTTCAAAAAGAAGCAAATCAGTCTCTCATATCTGTATAGTTCATATCCACTTATGGGTAAATAACTCAGTCCCCGTGCACTGAATAAACAAGTCGAATGACCTTTGCGGTGTGAGAGGTCACATGTTAATGCCGTCATGTTACTTTCTCCCGGTTTCACATTACAAGGGTAACACCGTATTTCACAAGGTAAAAAAAGGTAAAAGTCTGCATGCGAGCCAACTGTGGCTCACCAGGCCGGAGCTTATCCCAGTTTCTGTAGCATGAAGTGACTGGGAGTATTTCTACTCTCCCCTGGATGGGATGCTAGTCCATCGCAGGGTTACCCCAGGCATTAAATTCGCCGGTACCCATTTATACACCTGAGTGGAGAGAGGCACCTCGAGAGTACTCATTTCACATGGCATTTGGTTTTATTTAAAATGGCCTCAAATATATTTTATTTAGGAAGCAAAAACAACAAATGATTAAATCACGAAATTAAGGCGGCTTAGCAGTTTTTTTTTCTTTCACAAGATGAACAAATCTGCAAGCATTGGCGCATTTTCAAATGAAAGCCGGGGCGGATACAGACTTTGAGCTAAGGGCCTGTTTACATGGAGGTGGGGGACCCCAGGTAGGTGAGGTAACCTGCCTAGCCACGGTAAAAAATGGCCCGCGTTTACATGCAAACTACTTACAACCCCGGGGTTCCGGGGTGACGTTACTACCGGTATTAGCCCTCATGACTTT